>VMDO01002930.1:102500-154851 GCA_007922755.1 Pedetes capensis | reverse complement strand
ACAGGAACCAAATTCACTACAATTGTGGAAAGACATAATGGAAATGCTTCATATCAAATGTCAGAACAGGACCACGTGCTGACTGTGGATCAGACCATCAACTTCTCATATGCAAGTTCAAACTGAAACTGAAGAAAATTAGGACAAGTGTATGAGAGCCAAAGTATGACCTTGAGTATATCCACCTGGGTTCAGAGACCACCTCAAGAGCAGGTTTAATTCATTAGGCACAAATGATAGGAGACCAGATGAGTTGTGGCATGACATCAAAGACACCATTCATGAAGAAAGCAAAAGGTTATCAAAAAGACAGGAAAAAAGAAAAGACCAAGTTACATGTCAAAAGAGACTCTGAAACTTGCCCTTGAACATCAAGCTGCTAAAGTAAAATGAAGACATGAAGAAGTTAAGGAACTAAACAGAAGATTTCAAAAGGCCAATTGAGAAAACAAACACAAATAAAATAATGACATGCGAAGAGCTACAGATAAAAAAACCAAAAGGGAAGAACATGCTTTGTATTTCTCAAGCTTAAGGAAGTGAAGGAAAATATTCAAGCCTTGAGTGACAATAGTGAAAGATTCTATAGAGAAAACATTAAATGATGCAGGAAACATCAAAAGAAGATGGAAGGAATACACAGAGTCGTTATACAAAAAAGAGTTGGTAGATGACCAACCATATCAAGAGGTTGCATTTGAGGAGGAACAATGGTATTAAAGGACAAAGTGGAAGCTGTCTTGAAGGAAATGGTGAAAGACAATGCTCCAGGAATTGATGGAATACCAACAGAGATGTTTCAACAAGCAGATGGAGCACTGGAGGTGCTGACATGTTTATGCCAAAGGATTTGGAAAACAGCTATCTGGCCAGCTGACTGGAAGAAATCCATATTTGTGCCTATTCCCAAAAAAGAGGGTTTCCACTGAATGTGGAAACTATTGAACAATATCATTAATATCACACACAAGCAAAGTTTTACTAAAGATCATCCAAAAGCGACTGCAATGGTATACAGACAGGGAATTGCCAGAAAATCAAGTGGGATTCAGGAGAGGGCGGGGAACCAGGGACATCATTGCTGATGTTAGGTGGATATTAGCCAAAAGCAGAGAATATCAGAAAGATGTCTATCTATGTTTTACTGACTATGTAAAGGCATTTGCCTGTGCGGATCATAACAAATTATGGATAGCACTTCGAAGAATGGGAAAACCAGAGCACCTAATTGTACTCATGAGGAATCTATACATGAACCAGGAGGCAGATGTTTGAATAAAACAAGGAAACACTGCCTCAGTTAAAGTTGAGAAAGGTGTATATCCGGGCTGTATCCTTCACCATATCTCTTGAATTTCTAGGCTTAGCAAATATTCTGGGAAGCTGGACTTTATGAAGAAGAATGTGGCATCGGGATTGGAGGAAGACTCATTAACAACCTGCATTATGCAGATGACACAACTCTGCTTGCTGAAAGTGAAGAGGATTTAAAACATGTACTGATGAAATCAGTAAATCAGATCAAAGAACATAGCCTTCAGTATGGGTTGCGACTAAGTATCAACAAAACAAAAATCCTTACAACTGAGTCAGTATGCAACTTCACAATAAATGGAGAAAAGATTGAGGTGGTCCATGACTTTGCTTTGCTTAGCTCTATAATCAACACCCATGGCAGCAGCAATCAAGAAATCAAAAGACGCATTGCTCTGGGAAAAGCAAGGCAAAAGATCTCTCTAGAGTATTGAAAAGTAAAGATGTCACATTGAAGACGAAGGCACATCTGACTTGTGCCATGGTATTTTCAGTCATATCATATGGTTGTGAAATCTGGACATTAAACAAGGGAGATAGGAAAAGAATTGATGCATTTGAATTATGATGCTGGAAATATCTATTGAATATACTACGGACTGCCAAAAAAACCAAGAGATCTGTCCTAGAAGAAGTGCAACCACAGTGTTCATTGGAAGCAAGGCTGGCTAGACTGCATCCTACATATTTTGGACATGTAGTCAGGAGAGACCAACCTCTGGAGAAGGATATCATGTTTGGGAGAGTGGCAGGTCAGCAAAAAAAAAAAAAAAAAAGGAAAACCCTCCACCAGATGGATTGACACAGTGTCTGCAATAATGGGCTTAAACATAAATAAGATCAGGTGCTTGGTACAGAATTGGGAAGTGTTTCTATCTGCTATACATAGGGTCGCTATGAGTCAGACTCAACTTGACAGCACCTAACAACAACAACAATTTTGAAATTTAGAACCTAATGGCAAACCCAAATTTGTATATATGTATGGATAAACACACACAAACACACATATTCAAACACCTTTCTAATAGTTTTCTCAGTGATGATTCTAAACAAATTCAAATGATCGATTAGTAAGACAGGTAAAATGTTAAAGCAACAGGGAAACATAGGGACCATGGCAAACCGGAGAATACATGCCCAAATTTATTTTTTAATAATATTCCTTTTGCTAATCAAAGCTATCTATTGGTCAAATTAACTATGAGCATCCAGTGTGTGATCTCTGCAAGTAACTTCTACCAAGACTACACTAGAAGCACATTAGAGTTCTCTATCAGCTCAGTTGTTCTAAATCCATCGTGTAAATGCCTTGCTTTTGTTTTTATACAGCAAGACCATATTAGAGACACATCATCACAATTAGAATCCTAGTCATTGGGCAGACTCTCCAGTTGTGCGACTGAGTCAGGAATAGTGGTCTATTGGTTGGTCTCCCAAATATCATCTGAATACATCCTCCCATCAATCAAGTGGCTGATGACAATGATGAGAAAAATGAGTAACTTTTCTTAAGTGCATACTCCACACTAAACAGGAAATTGTTGCTCTCTCCATATTTAATGAATAGTTAATAATCGATATAAAAAGTTGTTATATAAGTCATAATTCACCTGCTCATATTATGAAGATACATACTATATTGCTTGAAAAATAGCCATTCCTATCTATAGTTTAGATTGCATTTATTGAATGAGAGTGTGTGTGTGTGTGTGTGTGTGTGTGTGTGTGTGTAGTATGTATGTGCAAGGGAGAGAGGGAGAGAATAGCACAGTCTTCAAGTAATCTTATCCTCTAGTGTGTATTTGAACAAATAATGTTTTGATATATTAATATTATATAGAATTCAAATTTCTGTGTCTATAAATAACATTTTATTAGAACACTGCAATACCCATTCACTGGGTACATGACTGACATGTAGTTTTACCCATTATATATTCAGTTCCTACTATCATCCAAGATCTCTCATAGTGTTTTCCAGAATCATTAAAATCTTATTTTATGCAAACACAATATTTTAAAATTCTTGCAGAGCTTAATGAATACCTACTCAAAGCTTTTCCTTAATGAATGATTCTACTTGTGAGATAAGATGTAACTGACAAGTCAGAAGTTAGAAGCAAAAGACTTCAAAGTGTTTAGCACTGCTGTGTAAAGTTGATCCAGCTACAATATTGGTATTAGTGATGATTAATTGTTTGAAACAAGCATGCTAAGTAACAAGTAGGTATTCAATTTCTAGGCAAAGTTGTGATGTCAGGAAATTGTTATTCAGGGCATAGAATTCCTTTTAAAATTCCACAAAGTGGGCTTGAGAATAAAAATTCACCTTCTAAGCAAGGATGGAAAAAACTTTTACTATAAAGAGCTAGATAGTAAATATTTAGGCTTTTCAGCCCATGCAGTCTCCATTTTAATTACCCAACTCTATCATTATAGTACAAAAGCAGTCATAGACAACATGTAAATGAATTGGTATGGCAGTATTCCAATAAAACTTTATTTATGGACACAGAAATTTGAATGCAGCATAATCTTAATGGATCACAAACTATTATTTTCCTTTTGATATTTCTCATTCATTTAAAAATATCAAAACACTGGATGTGATGGTGCATGCCTATAATCCCTACCACTCGGGAGGCCGAGGCAAGGAGGATTGTGAATTTGAGGCTAGAAGCAGTCTACATAACCTAGTGAGACCCTGACTTAAAAGATTGAAAAAAGGACTGGGACTACTACTCAGTCGTAGAGTAATTGCAAAGTGTGTGCAAAGCCCTGGGTCCAACCCATAAGAACCACAAAAAAATAAAATAAAATAAAAATATCAAAACTTTCCTAGCTTGTAGGTTATACAAATAAAAAAAAAAGCAGAGGGCAAATATGGCTTACTGGTTATATTTTCTTATTAATGATCTATAGGCTTGCTGGTGCAGTGGTTCATGCCTATAATCCTAGTGTCTAAGGGGGCTGAGGTAGTAGGATCACAGGTTGGAGGCCAGAGGTAGCCTGTGTAATTTAGCAAGAACTTGTGTCAAGATAAAAAAAATTAAAAAGGGGGCTGAGGATGCTTCTCAGTGGTAGAGCACTTCCAAGTATGTGCAAGACTCTGGGTTCAATTCCCAAGCACAATTTAAAAAAACAAAAACTATAAGCTTAAATTTAGAAAGGTTATTAAATGAGTCCCACTTTACTGCAAAAAAATTGAGTAAGGTTAAGTTAGGTTAGAATGGCTTCAAACTTTGCCCTGTTAGTTTTTCATCACTGTGACAAAATACCTGAGTGAAAACAAAATAAAGGGAAAAATTATATATTCTGACTCACTGTTTCAGAGGTTTAAGGACATCCTGGCAGGGAGATTATGACAGGACAGTCTACATCATGGTAAATAGGTGGTAAATAGGCAGAGAGAAAGAGACAATATGCCTGTAATGGCAGGCTTTCCAACTTTCTCCTTTTATTCTATCTAGGACCCCAGCCTATGGGATAATATCACCTATATTCAGGATGTGTCCTTCCACTGTTAGTTAATCCTCTCTGGAAATACCATCACAGAGGTATGCTTAACTAATCTCCTAGGAACTTCTCAATACAATCAAGTTGATAATCAAGATTACCCAACCATCACTAGCCAACTCCTTGTAGACTTGACACCCAAACATGTCTCCTTAAACTATATTATACTACCCTTGGCCCCCAAAAGGCTCATGCCCATCTCAAAATGCAAAGTACATTCAATCCTGTGGGGTACCTCCTCCCTCTCAGGCCTAGATCCAGAGCAGAAACTTCACATTTATACTCTAGGGACCCACGGGACTTGGGTGAGTGTGGAGGTGGAGTTAGGAATGGCTTTGGGAAGCCAGCTGTAAAAAATGACTCAACCTTTACTGTACAGCCAACAACAAGTGTCACAGCTCTGAGGGTGTTACAGCTCTGAAGTCTGCCCTTCAGGATGTCAGACTGCTCAGCTCTGCCTCCAGCATTAGATCTGAAGGCTCTTCAAATGTCCTCAGTTGATTTAAGTCTTATTGCTTGATTGTAGTCTTCTTGCTTGATTGTAGTCTTCTCCTATTGCCTTATCTCTCCGCCAAACTCTGATGATCCTTGCTGCCTCTTCCTCTGAGGTCTCTGATGTTCTTCACAGGGATGAGGATGGTTGCAGGGATGGGGATGGCCCTGCTTATATACTCTAGCCAACCAATCAGAAGCTGAGGCATAATGTGGGGTGATCAGGGTTTAACCTATCAGGTGGTAGTGCATGGACTGGACACAACCAATTGGAGGGTATATTCAAATTAGGAACTGCTCTAACTGCTCTGTTTTAACTGTTAGATGCAAATAAGGCATCAACTGGGTAGCCAATCAGGGTATGCTGTTGAACTTGACCAATCAGGGGGCAGGAGGTTTAAGGATAGTCAAGTATGAGTCAAGAGGTTTGAGGAGGGTCAAGTATGGGTCAGGCTTCAAAGTGGGCCAGATAGGCCTCTGTCCAAGTGGTCCCTTCTATCCCCGCTGGGGGAATTCCTACACAATCCATCTTTATGAATCTTAACAATTCCAACATTATTCCAAAGTTTAAATCCAAAGCCTTTTCTGAGACTCAAAGAAAACTCTTAGATGTGAATTTGCCCTACTTTGAATCTAAAATGCCCCCCAAAGGTCAGGTGCTTGGATGTTTGGTCCCTCGCTGGAGACACTGTCCTGGGAGGTTATGAAACATTGGGAGGCAGGATATAGCTTTGCAGTTGTGGGTCCCTAGGGGCAAGCCTTTGGAGGGTTCTTACCCAGACCTGAAGTTCCAGTTGCTCTCTGCTCCTGATCCACCATGATGTAAAGTCATATAACACAGGTTCCTGCCACCTGTTGCCACATGCCTGTCCCATCCCATTATGGATAATAATTCTCTGTGAACACCTAATAAATAATGTCTTCCATAAGTTTGTTTCAGTTGGTTTCTCTGCCACAGCAATGAACCAGCTGACTAACAGGAGCACCCATAAAATCAGAATAAAGTTACATACTTGCAGTATACAATGATGTGACAGAGTATACATTCCCATCCCAAAATAGAGGAATAGAGGTGCAGAAAAGAGGGATGGGACTAAAGGAATGCTAAAACCCAGAAGGGCAAACATTAAATTCTGTAGATCCATGTCTGGCACCCACAGGATATGATATTGTGATATGAGCTCCAACAGGATTGGGAAGACCCATCCCTATGGCCTTGTGAGTTGTAGTCCATATGGCCTCTCTCTTGGGCTGGCTCTGCTTGATTGTTGTGGCTTTCCTCAGCAGATATTCCATGTGCCTGGCACCTCTAACTTCCTGGAGTCTCCACTGCATCTTTGGCTTCATTCTCATAGCTTCATGTGTTGCCATGGCATACATTGTCTGGACTCCCAGGCCTTCCTCTGAAACCTTAGTAGAAGCCTTCATGAATCCACAACACTTGCATTCTGCATGCCTGCAAAACCAACATCACAAAGACAATGTCAAGATCTCCTGCCTGCCCAAACCATGGCTACAGTAGTCACTAAGTGCCTGGGTGGCTAGTTTCTCTAGGGGACCCTTGGAACTCTTTCTTCTCAAGGGAAAGTCCTTCTAATGTGTTTATACTTTTACACTCTTGAGGCTGTAATGTGTGGGGTCTGGCCAATTCCTGAGATGCTCTCTGAGCATCTTTCCTCTTGTCCCAATGCAAAGTACTTGACTTCTTTTTAAAGGCCTTCTTCAGCAGCCACATTTTCCTTGACCCCAACTTTACACATGCTTCTTTACTGGGGAAACTGCAAGTTCTTCAAACCTTTATGCTCTGGTTTTTTGTTTACAATTTTCCCTGTAAACTTGGCTAAAGAATCTACCAATAACCATGCCACAGTATGAAAGTGGAGCTGCCTTGAAATTTACTCCACAAGATAAATTGGTCCATCATCTTTAAATTTTGCCTCCCACAAAGTCTTGGGGAACAGGCAAAATGCATACAAGTTCTTTGCCACAACTTAACATGATTGGCCTCTGGAGTCTTCTTATGTGAAACTTCACGAGCACAATCCTTTCTGTACACATTCCTATAGGCTTTCATAGTAGAATCTCCAATTAAGTTCTGCTTATAGCTTCTCTAGCCCACATTTCCAAACTTTTCAAAATTTCTCCCATAAACTAGTTGCAAAGGTTTCTGAACCACACGACCAGGTAGCCACCTCCCCACTTCTCTGGAACCAATTTTCTGTATTAGTCAGATGTTCTGCTGTGATGGCAAAAATACCTTATATAACTGACATAAGGAAGGAATACTTTATTTTGGCTCATGTTTTCAGAGGTTTCAGTCTGTCATATCAGGGATATCATGGAAGAATAGTTTATACCATGACAGTCAGGAAAGACAGAGAGAATGCCTGTGCCAGTAGGCTTTTCCCATTTCCTCTATTTATTCTTCTATATTTTAAAAATAAATTTATGGTACTTTACAATTGACCTCAACTTTTCCAGAATTGTCTTCCCTCCTTTTATTTTATCCAGTCCCCCAGCCTATGGGATGGTTCCACACACATTCAGGATAGGTCTTCATCCCTTATTTAATCCTCTCTAGAAACGACCTCACAGATATACCCAGAAGTTTGCTTTACTAATCTCTTAGGCACTTCTCCAGTGAATAAGGTAGACAGGAGAAGGACTGATGGTTTTGAATTATGGATCTGAAAACAAATACTGAATATACCATGGACTTTCGAAAGAACTAACAGACCCATCCTAGAAGTGCAACTAGAGTGTTCCTCGGAAGTAAAGATGGTTAGACTGTATCTTATGTATTTTGGACATGTTGTCAGGAGGTACCAATCCATGAAGGACATCGTATTTGGGAAGGTGGCAGGTCAATGAAAAAAAGGAAGACCCTTAACTAGAATAATTGCCACAGTGGCCACAACAATAGGCTTAAACATAAAAAGATTGTGTGCATGGCACAGTGTTGGGTAATATTTTGTTCTGCTGTATATAGGGTCCCTGTGAGTTGGACTCAGCACCTAAAAACAACAGGGCACTTCTCAATCCAATCAAGTTGACAATCAAGATTAACAATCACACATTTCTAACATTAGTTTCTACTACCCTCCAAGCCTGACAAAGAGAGATGAGCCCCTTCTCTCCTCTCTATATGAGCCAGTTCAATCCAACCATTTGGACCCTATAGATATCCTCCCCACCTCCTCAATCTTATTCACTATCCCTCTCCTCATAATTTGTTGTTGTTATGTTCCATCAGGTTGGAAGTCAGGTCCAACTCAGAGCAACCCTATGTACAACAGAACGAAACACTACCATACACTGTGCCATGTACACAATCTTATCTTTGATCCCATTGTTGGAGATACGATGTTTCTTCTCACTTTGAGTTGTGCCACCTCAGCAAAAGGAGGTCCCAGGGGCTCTACTCCTTTCCTGTCATTAAGACCAACTCTACTTTGAGGAGGCACCTCTTCCCCAATCATCTTTTGAATGCCTTCTCATACGTAGTTGTTGTTGTTAGGTGCCATTGAGTCGGTGTCCAACTCATAGTGACCCTACATACAACGGGCAAAACAGTATTACTACTGCTTCTCTGCTATTCGTAGGGTTTTCAATGGCTGATAATTTTGGGGGAGTGGGTTGCTGAGTCCTTCTCCCAAGCCTAGAGTAGCTGGTGTTCCCAGGTAGTCTCCCATCCAAGTACTAACCAGGTCCGACCCTACCTAGCTTCCAAGATCTGACGGGATTGGATGCCATGGTGGTATGACTGCAGGCTGCCTCCTCATATAAGAAGGTTAAAATGTTATGTGTTATTTAGCTACATTAATTGTAAAGTTATACAAGTAGTTTTGAGGAATAATTAATACCATGTGTACCAATAAATACCATGGGGAAAATCTCTCATAGAATGTTGGGTAAAAGGATCAGAAGAACCTCAACCTATGTACAATACAATCCCAGTGTGGGAGGGGAGGTATTAACTTGAAGATAGTTTGGATTGTGTCTACATTGTGGTCAGTCTTTTCAAAGCCTTAATTATTTAAGAATAAAACACACTTTGTTCTTTATTTCCTTTCTAAATATCATGTGAAGCCTCCTTGGTCTCCCTTGTGCATCTTCTGTGTACTCTGATTTTTATCTCCTGAACTTAAATCCTAAGCCTTAATTCTCATCCTCCACCTAAAAATAGAATCTCTAACAAGATCCACTGTAAATAACATGTGCCTTTAAGAGATACTAGACTATTCTAGAGAGATGAGACCTTGTTAAGAGAGACTTTACAATCACTTTATCCTTGCCTGTGAAAGACTATATTATCTAGCTAAGTTACCTGATAATTAACAAAGATCTGGCCAACATTAATGTCACCTAATGCTTTCTCAGAATCCTGGTATTTTTGCTGAGTGCAAATTAAAGCTTACTAATTAAATAAATTTAAATGCCAATAGATGAAGCATGGAAAGAATTGATTAAAAAAGCACTATATTCAGTGGATTTGTTCTTTCTTACCAATTGATATGAACTCAAAAAAATGGGAAGGGCATTAAATTTAGCTATTTGAATATGACAAGACCCCCATGTGTCTACCTGCTTGTCATGCTGTGGTGGCATAGTGTTGCTATGATGCTGAAAACTATGCCACCAATATTTCAGATACCAGCAGGGCCACTCCTGGTAGATAGGCTTCAGTTGAGCTACCAGAATAAGACAGATTGGGGAGAAGGACCTGGCAGCCCACTCCTGAAACAATTAGCCATTGAAAACTCTACGAATATCAGAGAATCACTGTCAAATATAGTGCCCAAAATTGGGGCCCCCCCACCCCAGCAGGCATTCAAGAAATGACTGGGGAAGAGTTTCCTCCTCAAAGTAGAATCGACTTTAATGATGGCAATGGAGTAAAGCCCTTGGGACCTCCTTTTGCTGACGTGGCACAACTCAAAATGAGAAGAAACATAGTGACTGCAACACTGGGCCCAACATAAAAAGATCATGTACATGGTACAGTGCTGGTAATGTTTCATTCTGTTGTACATAGGGTCACTATGAGTCAGATCCGATTCAATGGCAACCAACAGCAACAAAATATGATAAGAAGTTATACTAGGTTAGAATTTGCTGAACTGTGAAAAAACTAAGCAGCATACACTCTACTATTGAAGAGGCCCTAATCCCAGGGTCACTTATTGTTATTGTTGTTGTTAGGTGCCCTCCAGTTGAGGTCAAAGAGACCCTATCTACAAACAGATGAAACACTACCCAACACTTTGCCATGTCTGGCACTATGTCAGTGCTTCTCTACTATTCATAAGGTTTTCAATGGCTGATTGCTTTTTTTTTAGGGGGAGGAGTGGGTTGCCAGATCTTTCTCCCAAGCCTACAGCACCTGGTTTTCCCAGGTGGTCTCCCATCCAAGTACTAACCAGGACCGACCCTGCTTAGCTTTGGACATCTGATGGGATTGGACATCATCATGGTATAGCTGCAGGCAGGTCACTTATAAGGCAATGTAAATTATAAACTAGACAGAGTTCAGAGGTATGATGTCATTGATTTTTCTATTCATTCATTTCATATTTCTAATATTCTTGGGATCAGGTATCAGGTAGCAGGGAGGATCTGAAAATAAATTGCAATAGCAGCATGATGAACGGGTTTTAAAGATGTTTTTGTTATTTGTTTCATTTTTCATTGCATTTAGAGGTTTAACCCAGGGCTTTGGACATACTTTGCAAGCACTCTACCACTAAGCTGCACTCTTTGGCCAATTTTTTTTTTTTTTTTTTTTTTTTTTTTTTTTTTTTTTTTTTTTTTTTTTTTTTTTTTTTTTGTATCTTGAGACAGAGTCTAATCAAATTGCACAAGCTGTTTCTGGTATCAGACTTGCAGTCCTCTTGCCTCTGCCTCCTGATTTGCTGGGAGTACAGGCATGGACTACCATGTCTGGCTGGTTTTAAAGTTTTGATTAAAATTCATTTGATGTTTTTTATATTAGGCTAAATTGAACAGACAGAAGGAATTTTTAACCCCCACAAGATTTCCATACACTCCCTTACATTTATTATTTCCTTCTAATATTAGAAATACAACTCCCTATTGACTTTTCTACAAAAACGGGAGAAGGACGTGGCAACCCACTCTCCAGGCAATCCCGAAACAATCAGCCATTGAAAACCCTATAAGGGTCGCTATGAGTCGGACACGACTCAACGGTACCTAACAACAACAACAACAATTGACTTTTCTATAGCCTGCTAGTTCATTGTCTGACGTTGGTCTTTTCCCATCTCATCCATCCTGCAAGTTACCAGCCAAACTCTGACTGTGTCATTTCTATGCTCAAAAACTTGCCTGGGCTCCCTACTAACAATAGAATAATTTTTAAAAATAAATTCATGGTTCTTTACAAATGGCCTCAGCTTTTTCATAATTGTCTTCTTCTATACTTTTATATACACTTCAAGCTTCAGTCTTCCCCGATATGCTCAAAGCTTTCTTTCTGTTCTGCACTTTTAATTGTTAGTCTACAATAGTAATAAATGATAATAGCCACCATCTAATGATTCTTTACTAGAACCACATAATTTTCCAATCGCTTTTCATACATTATCTCATTTTATCTTTATAACAGCCTTGAAAGGGAGATATCATATCCCTCTTTTATAGATGAGACTTGAAGTTAAGCAACTTGCCTATGATTGCCTGAGCCACATTAAGTGGTGAAATCAAGTGTCAACTGTGGGCCTCTGAATTATATGCCATTCCCTTTGCCACTTCCTCTCTCACCTTAATTTATTCCAACGGTCCTTTCTAACCACCTCTCACATAACCACACAAACCCTATCCATTTTTAAAGTTCCACACCAAATGCTCCCTACCTCCTGCACAAAGTCTTACTTGATCCATTCCCTTTCTCCCACAGGTTCTCCCTTTCCTTCAAATCTCCAGAACATGTCATGTCTGCGTTGGAGTTCAATATGTGCAAGCTTTCAACAGCTGGTGATCTCAAAGTAAGATAATTTATTCTTTAATATTAAATTATAATGATTGTGACTCTTGTCCTATGCAGCAAAAGAAATCTATTTTTTCTACCAGTTTTCCTCATAATTCCTGGGAACTCCTATGGAATACTCACATCCTCCAAAATGTATCTATGACCTTCCTTCATCGTTCATGTTCTGAAATCTTCCCTTGCATCTCTTCAGAGTTTTCTCTCTTTCTGCACTAATTTGTTTCAAGAAAGGCACTAGTCTAATTTGTTGACCCTCAACTCCCCCAGAAACACCACTGAAAAGCCTATTGATTGAAAAAAAGCTAATTTTGTTAGACTTCCTGCAGCAAAGAACACTGCCATGGCAGAGATTCAGTAATGTCTCAGAGGGGACGGACCAGAAGAGAAAATCCATAGAATTCTGGGATCTGGCTTATGGAGAGCCTTTCAGGGTGGAGAAACAATTGATATTAGACAAAGTTTATGACATAATAGCATAGGATTGGTGAATATAACAATACTCATGTCTTGAAGCAAGTTGTGATAAGTTAACTATTGTGTGATATGTGAATTGTTGCCTAGATGAGGAATGCATCATCCTGATAGAATAGTTTGTCCAGGTGACCAAACTCTTTGGCCCAGAAAAATTAACTTGGAAGAATTTCCTGAAGCAAATAATAGTTATTTACTGATTTAGTCACCAGTAAGTTGAAGATGAATTTCCTAGAAATCACAGGTCATGTTGGCACAGGTTGTCTTCGGTTCTCAACTTCTTACTACTTCCTGAATCACAGCTGAGCCCAAGTTATGGTGCATGAAATAAGACTTTATTGAATTATTGTGAGATGATAGGGGTATAATGCAGAGTCTTTTTTTTTTTTTTCTTTTGCTGCTAATAGTGTCACCAGTAGTGACAGATGCAGCCCAGCACTCCACCTAGCCTGAAGAGTTTCCCTTTCAGGGATCTCCACTCAAGTGGCTCCATCGCAGAAAAAGAATTTTCAGGATGACTCAGAGGGAAACAGAGCTAGTAATTTTAGTAAGAAGAGATAAGAAACAGTGTAGGATTTGGAGAGAAGTGTGGTGAGAGAGAGAGAGAAAGATCACTACATGTGTTCACTATAGCTATATATGTGATTTTGTGGCTTTTACTAACTGAGTTTAAGGATTAAACAAAGTTTAAAAATTAAGTAGAGTCAAAAATTTACTACAAGAAAAGGCAATATAAGCTAGTTTACCTATTTACCTATTCTTCTTATCCCCAAAAATTTCCTTTTGTAAATTAAATTGTCAGTTGATTTTATGGGGTACAGTGGTTAGGCTTGGGGATGGGAGAGGAGTGCTAGTAATATTAAAATCAAAGGTCATAAACATTCAAGGCCTAAATAAGTGTAGTCTACTTGTTATTTTCAACACCTCTGTTTGAGAGCCTCTAGGAAAACATGCATTGTATCAATGTAGGCAATCATTACTGACCTTGTCAGCTTAGTACTATTGATTCTCAATAGGTGGGTGTTGTGAACAGATTCATTGAGTTAAAGTTGTTGATTCTTAGCCAGAGAGATGTCACTGGATTCTAGAGTGAGAGATTTCTCTCCTTTCCTATGTCCCCTTTGCTGGGGTTTAGCTCAGCTGATAGAGGGCTGTTCCGTACTCTGTAAGGACCCAGGTTCAATCCCCAGCACCATAAAAACAGAAGGACATGGTAATCCACTCCCAAAGCAATCCCAAAACAATCATCCATTGAAAACCCTATAAGGGTCTCTATGAGTCAACAACTATGGCCCTTCCATTTTCTATCTATCTTGCCTCAATAGCAGTTATTCTTGGAGCTTGCAGGCCCCAAAATCAACTGCAAATCACCATTTAACTCCCAGAATTAAAGAACAATGAGAATACAAGGGTGGAAATTGAAGACTAACAGACAAGGTAGCAGATAAAGGAGAAACAAAGAGAAATCACCAGTTTTAGAGCACCAGTCATGGCTATCATAGTTTTGGCTTGGTAAGGGTTTTGTTATTGGCTTTGTGTTTGCAATTCTTTGATAACATTTTCCAAGTGTAGTCCCAAGGCCCCCATTCTCAACAGCCTGAAAAGGGATATTGAGATTGTCTCCCTTATTCAATGTGTGATGATTTTAGAACTCTAATTGTAATTATGAGGTCATTCCCTTACCTCTTTCTACTCTCAGCCTTGCACATGTACCAATGCAGTGCTTTTGAAACATACTCACTGAAGAAGTGTCCTTCCTAACAGCAAACTTTTATTTTACTACCAGTAATGTTACTCCTTCGGAGAACAAAAAGTCATATTTAGGCTTGGGTTTCTAAAATCCACCCACACTGCCAACCAAGTTTGAAAGATACATTCTTATGATGACCAACTTATTTTTTTTTACTCTGAAAGATTAAGAATCTGTTACTAGAGCTGCTGATATATTAATGGTCCCCCAAAGACAGAGAATCTCTTTGTGGAAGACTCCCTTTCCATCTTGTATGGTTAAAGTTCAACACCAGCTTGTTTTAAGATTTTGCTTTTATGTTTCTTTCCCACTCCCCCCCCCCCCCCCCCGCCACACACACACACACACACACAAGCCAGGCTAACTGAAGAGTCACAAAGTGAAACCCTCCCACAGAGCATCATGAACAGGCATCACCTTTGGTTCTGTTCCTCCCAACACTGGGAGCAGAGGATGAGGAAGACTAAGTGGAGGGGAATGGGAATCTCAGTCCTACTCTTTGGAGGCCATCTACTCGGAGACCCTCAAAAGCCCTCCAAACATTAAGTCAGACAGAGCCCCATGTTGCAGGGTGTAATGAAGGATGCAGAATAGAAACGTACTTACTCCTGTCAAAACTAATCTGTTAATAGGAAAGTTTGTGGCATGCATTGGGTAGCTCATATCTGTGGGAAAACTGGTTTCCTATTTAGAGAAAATGGAGCTGTTATTCTTAAGCAGAGAGATGCCTATTGTGTGGGTAATTACTAGGAGGCCCGGCTGACCTGGCAATGAGGTAGTGTGGCTAAATACCTGAAGGCGAGGGTAGCGCCTGGGATGAAAGCAGACCCCATCTGTCAGGCTGTAATGATTGTGCTATTTGGAGGCAGAAAGGTTTGTCTGGAGCAGCTGGTTTCTCTCCAAGTGACCTTTTAGCATTTCTGCTTTTGCCGTCTGACAGATGTGTCAACTCAATAATTTCAAAAGCCCCTGAGTAAATAACCAATTGTGGGCAAGGATGACCCAAAGCGATGACAAAATGGCCGCACGCGGCACATTACGCAGCATAATACCCAGCGATGGAACCGGGGACATTATGCGAAGGGAAAAACATTTTAGTCTTTATTCTGGACCTAATGGCTTTCCTACTCACACGTCAGTAGTTCTCGAAGAGGGGAAGAAAAGGGGGATGCGGATGGATGGAACAGAAGAACCTTGTGGCAGCGTCGCCCTTGGAAGCCTGCGTTAGCCGCGGGACCCAGGTGGCATCTGGGTGCTGGAAATGGACTCCCGCGGACGCCGCCTCACGCAGCCGCAAGAAGGATGAAGGCCGCAGCTAATTGGCATTGTGAAGGATTGGGGGCTGTGGAGAGGCAACTGCAATCAGAGCAGGTCTGACGGGGTTTAAAGACTTGCATAGAGTTTGCCCAGGCGAGGCAGGTGAGGCCACGCTGGGCTGTCCATCAGGGAACTTGAGGTGCCTGGGCTCAGAGGCCACTGCAGACAGGACCCAGGGCAGCAAGAGCAGAGGCTGGGGGGTGGTGCGGGGTGGGGGGGGGCGGCGGGGCGGGTAAAAGTTGCCTAGGATTCCTCCAGATGCGTTCAAAGCACCCTTGAATGAAAATCTGGCTTACTGAGCCTATTTTCCCTCAGGCTTTTTAAAGCCTTAATGTCTCTACAGGAAAACACCGCACCACTGAACTAAGGTGAGGAGAACACCCAGCTACTGATCTCTGCAGGGCCCCTCTCTGGGAACAAGACGCATCTGGAATGGCTTGTGCTAAGATTGTTGTTGTTGTTGTTAGGTGCCGTCGAGTCGGTATCCGACTCATAGCGACCCTCATAGGGTTTTCAATGGCTGATTGTTTCGGGATTGCCTTGGGAGTGGATTGCCAGGCCCTTCTCCCATTGTGCTAAGATATGGATGTCTAAATGCTCTTTCAGTTTTTCTGCATTAAAGGTGTTAGACTTTTTAAACCTCCTTTTTAAATGTTACATAAGTCTATATCAAACTGAATATTAACTTTCAAGGCAGCTCTTCAATACCTAATGCTATTATTCATAGGGAGATACCATAATTACAATAGTGGCAATGTAAATGCAGGAGTAGTGTGCTGGGATGGTAAGAGTCAATGTCAGCTTTTCAAGAATTTTGGAAACTGATTTTTTAAACCCTCAATGGCTTTATAATTAGTCATAGTGGCAGTATTTACACCATAGAAATTGGCAAACATTCTAAATAAGAACTTTTTTTACCTGGAGCTAATTGTTAACCCGTTTGCTTGCACACTAGTGACACAAATGAATCAGCGTTGGTGAATACTATTGGTCATGAGATCAACTTCCTCTCTCCTTTTCCAAATTTATATTGCAGACCCTATACTCTATTCAACAAAGCTCAAGTTGCTAAATGACATAAAGTATGTGCTCACTTGTAAAAGGTTTGAGAATGTTTAAAGACTATGTCTGTGTTCTTAAAAAGAAAGTAAAAGCATTATCTATAAAGTAAAAATACCTCTAAATAAAATATATAAAGGTCTCATATTTGAGCCTTATTTCCATAACTTTATGCTGACTGCTCCCCAAAATAAAACTTCTAGTCAATCCTAGCTATCTGGTCAAAAAAAAATGACCAGAATATTCCATATCCATACTCTTTCTGCTTATTTATGCTCTCTGTCAGGGCTGTGTCCCTGTCCTTCTATCTACCTAATCCTATGCATTCTTCGAAGTCCAATTCTTCTCTCACTTCCATGATTTACTTCCCTGTAACTTCCTTGACCTTTTTTTTTTTTTTTTTTTTTTTTTTTTTTTTTTTTTTTTTTTTTTTTTTTTTTTTTTTTTTTTTTTTTTTTTTTTTTTTTTTTTTTTTTTTTTTTTTTTTTTTTTTTTTTTTTTTTTTTTTGCTTCTGTCCTCATTTTGGGCTTGCAGTTTTACTTTGTTCTTTTCTGGGTGCATACCTTGTCCATTCAAGTAGAGGGACCTCTTGGGGAGCAAAGACTTTCTATTGCAGAAGGTAGTACGCTAGTATGCTTCTTCCTCAGCCCCCAGCACAGCCCTAATCTTACAGCTGGTATGTGTTTAAAACAGTGGTTCTCATTTCTGAACATAGCTTTTTTGAGTGAGCTTCTAGTAGATATTTCCATCAAGGCCTCAATTCTCAGATGTTCTGATTGAGTTCATTCTGGTTATATTGTGTTATAAAACTTCCCAAAGGGTTACAAATATATCTGCTTTACTACTACCAGTTCAGAATACCCAGGTAATTTTAATACACATCCATGAGAACCATAACTTAAAAGATATAGGAGGGAGGGGGCCGGGCGTGGTGGCGCATGCCTGTAATCCCAGCGGCTCTGGAGGCGGAGGCAGGAGGATTGCAGGTTCGAGACCAGAGGCAGTCTGCGTAATTTAGTGAGACCCTGTCTCAAAAAAGTTTAAAAAATGGGCTGAGGTGCAGCTCAGTGGTCCAGCACTTGCAGAGCATGCAGGCGCGAGGCCCTGGGTTCAACCCCCAGTACCGCAAAAAAAAAAAAAAAAAGATATATGGAGGGGAGGGCTGGGATGTAGCTCAGTGGTAGACTCCTTCCCAAGCATGGGTAAGGCCCTGGGTTTGATCCCCAGCACTGCAAAATTAAATTAAATTAAAAATTTTACGTAGATAGATATAGATATAGATATAGATATATTATACACAGGGGGATGGATTGAGGGAGGGAAGTAAAACTAGTTCATATAAAATAGATCATTGTTGCCAGGCATGGTGGTTCATACCTATAATCCTAGCATTTGAGAGGATGAGGCAAGTTCCAGATCAGCCTGGGCTACATAGCAAGATTTTTTTAAATAAAAACAAAAAGACAATTATTTTATCAACATCTCCCTCTCTCTTTTATAACCAAAGTAGATTCAGCTAACTGAAATCTAACTCTATGATCTTTGTTGTTGTTGTTAGGTGCCGTCAAGTTGGTATCCAACTCATAGCGACCCTCTGTACAACAGGGGAAACACTACTGTCAGTGCTTCTCTGCTGTTCATAGGGTTTTCAATGGCAGATTGATTTTTGGGAGGGGGTTGCCAGGTCCTTCTCCCAAGCCTACAGTTTCTGGTGTTCCCAGGCGGTCTGCCATCTAACCAAGGCCCGACCCTGCTTAGCTTCCAAGATCTGACGGGATCGGATGCCACAGGGCTGCAGCTGCAGGCAACTATGATCTTTAGCACTCTCTATTTGACCATGACCACCTTAAAGACAAGGGAAAAAGTCATACTTGTAACAACATCCCCATTGCAATGTCTGGAACCCAACAAGTCCTTGATAGCTATAATGATTCTTGTCTCAGGTCTGTCCATTTAGATTCCTCTTGCCACACCAACTTTGCTGGCAAAGCCTTTCAGACCTCAGCTTGTATGAGATCAAAGTCAGAATGTTGCTGTTGTGTTTTAAAGCTGTATTTCTAATAATAAGACAAAGGAATGCAAGAGTAAGTGCTTGACAAAGATGGTAAAAGAGAGAGAGAGAGAGAGAGAGAAAAGCAGGACAATTCACTTTCTTGTTTGCTTCCTTTTCTCCTCCATGAGGGAGAATGATTCTGAGACTACAAAAGATGAGCACAAATCTTAGTAGGGGAGATTGTAAGAGAGTGTCTAGCAGCTTTAAAATGTGTTCAAGTCCAGATGCATTACATCTAAGACAATTAAAACAATTTGCAGCTGTTATTGCAGCTGCTCATGTCCTGGGAAAAAAAAAAAATCAGAGGGAATGGGAAAATTGCCAGAAGATCAGAACTAAGCAAATGCCTCAGATTTCAGAAAGGGGGAGGGGGGGTTGTAATCTAAAGCCAGATGAGTTTGACTTTCATACCTAACAACATTCTAAAATGTATCCTTAACTCTATTATTTGTATGCACTTAGAGAGAGAAGTACTTATCAGGGGCCAGCATGAAGGCACCAAAAATAATTCATGACAAACTATTTTTTATAGAATGATTATATTAGATGGAGAGTAGACAGAAATAATACTACAGGCCAATTTCATTCAAATAGCAGTCAAGATTGATTTCAAAAAGTAAAAAAATAAAAAAATGTATTGAGTCCCTGCCATATGTACTATAGTAGGTATTGGAGAGGAAATGCCCATTAAGACCATTGCCTTCAAGTGGTTTTAAGTCTAGTGGGAGAGAGAAAAAAGAATATAAAGTCAGAATTCGCAGGATTAAATGTGGGTGTCATAGGAAAGGATGAAAGGAAGCTCTCAAATGAAGGCAAATATTCTAGGAAATTTACACCTCAGTGAGGGTCTGCAGGGCAAAAAGAAATAAGCCAGGCTAAAAGAGATAGGGGCAGGGGCAGGGAACATGCCAGACAGAGAAAACAGGAGGCAAAAGGCTCCAAGTACACAGAGAACAAGGAGCCCTAGGAAACTGCAAAACTGTAGTTCAGGAACACTGGAGCAAAGACATTAAAGTAGAGAGCAAGAAATGAAGAGAAAACAGTGTGAGAAACAAGGAAGAGTAACATCTGAAAGCCAGGTTGAGGTGTTTTGGCTTCTCTCTGAGACTAATGGGGAAACTTTGAAGGATTTTAAGCTAGAAAACGCACACTGATCTCACCAGACTGTTTGACAGTTCTCGTACTAGAATTGTGGATAAGATGGAGAACTATGGGCTATATAGCAATGAAGCAGGGGATTATAATGAATGGGAAACTGTCCCATAAATGTCAATGCATAAACTTGCTATGAAGTAGAAGGAGCTCTGTTGGCTTTTTTTTTTTTTTTTTTTTTGACTTTTTCCTCAGTTTTGTTTTTGTTTTGTTTTGCAGTAGTTGGGGGTTGAACCCAGGGACTCACACATGCTTGTTGTTGTTGTTGTTGTTGTTAGGTGCCATCGAGTCAGTATCCGACTCATAGCAACCCTCATAGGGTTTTCAATGGCTGACTGTTTCGGGATTACCCTGGGAGTGGATTGCCAGGTCCTTCTCCCATTTTTGTGGTGCTGAGAATTGAACTCGGGACCTCAGAGACTGCAGCGCAGTGCTCTACCAACTGAACTAAATCCCAGCCCTCACACATACTAGGCAAGTGTTTTACCGCTGAGCTGCACCCCACGCCCCTTTTTATTTTTTATTTTGAAATAGGGTCCCGTTACGTTGCACAGCCTCTGAGTCACTAGGATTGCGGGCATGCAGCATGATGCCCAGCCCTTGATTCTATTTATTCAATGTATTTATCAAGAACAGGGGCAAACTGTTTTTACAGATGACACAAAGCTGAGAAGGCAGAGTTACTACTGAGCATGACCAAGATTCAGAAACCTCTCAGTAGGTGGGGATAAAGGCCCTGGCTAATAAGATAAAATTTCAACCTGCATTGTTTAATAGCCTACAGCCATACCACTGTGGTGTCCCATCCCATCAGATCTGAGAAGCTAAGCAGGGACGGGCCTGGTTAGTACTTGGATGGGAGACCCCCAGGAACACCAGGGGCTGTAGGCTAGGGAGAAGGACCTGGCAACCCACTCCCAAAAAACAATCAGCCATTGAAAACCCTATGAATAGCAGAGAATCACTGACAATAGTGTTTCATCTGTTATACATAGGGTCACTGAGTCAGACAGTTACTCAACCGCACATACCAACAATGTTTAATAACAAACCTGTTATTGAAAAATAAAATAGGGGCGCCCACTTCATAGAAATTCATATGAAAATATAAATTTTTAGATAAAAACTGTTATGTCATTCTTTTTGGTTCCAGGCAGGCAATGTCCATATTAAATGCCACTAACCCACACTTGAACTGTGCCCAGTTCCAGATACCCAATGTATTTGAAGAACTGTTGTTGTTGTTAGGTGCCATCAAATCAGTGTGCAACTCATAGCGACCCTATGTATAACAGGCAAAATACTGTTATCAGTGCTTCTCTGCTATTTATAGGGTTTTCAATAGTGGATTGATTTTGGGGAGTGGGTTGATGGGTCCATCTCCCAAGCCTACAGTATGTGTGTTCCTAGGGAGTCTCCCATCCAAGTACCAACCAGGCCCAACTCTGCTTAGCTTCCGAGATCCGGTGGGATCAGATGCCGCAGTGCTAGGGCTACAGAGACCCAATATATTTGAAGAACTAGAAGATATATAATATTAAAAAATGGTAAGAAGAAGAAGAGAAGAAGAAGAGGAAGAGGAAGAGTAGGAGGAGGAGGGAAAAGAAGAAGAGGAGGAGGAGGAGGGAAAAGAAGAAGGGGGGGAGGATGAGGAGGATGAGGAGAAGGAGGAGGAGGAGGAGGAGGAGGAGGAGGAAAAGAAGTAACTGTAAAAGAATACAGGCCTTTAATTTTTAAAGATATCACTCCAAAGGTTTGAGATAGGACCACTGAGTAGCCTCTCCATGTAATGAAGCCATTTTTAGCAAAGAGAATTTTGGAAGTTGGGGGAATTGACCATAGGGCACAGAGTGACAGTGAGTTTAGGGTTTATAAATGGAAGAGGTGCCTTGTCACTTGTGGTCTTCCTACCACTGCAGATGTTTGCATTATTTCTTTGAAATGTTCACTCAAGGTGATCATGTCTAGTTGTATACACAAGATACTGGAAATGTTCATGCAATTTAGGGGTGATATTTGAAAGGGAATTTTTACATTGAAAGAGAAGATGGGATTTTCCCACTTCATTTTTATTAAAGAATTCATCATAGCCATGCCTACTTCTATGTCACTGAAGGACTAGAAGGGAATGGCTTTACCCTATGCCAACTGTGCTACTTGTTTCATCCCTACTTTCTTTAATCCACTAAAGTTTCAGGAAGTGACTCCTCCTTTTAGTGGCAGTTCTTCTCAAGGATCACAAGTATATCTTCATCATATCTTATGTTTCCTTAGAACTTCTGACATCTCCAATATGACAGATGTTTTGGCATAAATAACCAAAGATAAAGATGTCAGTGTGTTTTGGATGAGTTTTTCCTAAGGAATTCTAAGGACCCAATAGTTCTTTTTTGCCTACCTTTACTCAGGAACTATGAGTAACCTCCTCTTCCCATGATCATGCTACTGTATCATAAGCTTCTCAAGAAACAAGTCTAAAAGTGGTTGTTCACTCACCTCTGGCCTCTCACGTGGAGGACAAGTTCAAGCACAGCCACTGGTATCCTTTAGACATTTGTCAAAGTGACCCCTTTCCTATAACTCTGCACTCACTACTGCAGACCATGCCACCTCTACAGCCAGTTGCCTCCAAAGTCAGCTTTATTTGGAAAATTGTCAGTGCAAAAGCTACTCGCAAATTTTACTTTTGGCTCTGAGGATGACCTTCTCCCTACCTACAACCTTAGGATTCCATTGTGCTATGAACTAGAATCCTCAACATCTGTTTTTAAAGGGCCTAAATGAATAGGCTTAGTCCAATCCCTAGCCCTTTGCCTTCCTCCTTCATTCCATGCTCATCCAAGAAAGTTGACTGAATAATCCTGCATCAAGTTTATCCACTACCATGTTCTGTCAGGGGCTGGGGTTTAGCTCAATTGATGGAGCACTGCTCTGCCCTCTGAGGATCCACGTTCCGTCCCCAGGACTGCAAAAACTGGGAGAAGGATGTGGCAATCCACTCCTGAAGCAATCCCCAATCAGCCATTGAAATCCCTATGAGGGTCTCTATGAGTCAGACCCAACTCCATGGCACTTAACAACAATGTTCTGTCAAATTGTTTTGCCTAGATAAAATACCAAAACTGGCTCTAACTCAGATCACAGCAAACTTTTCTTTTCATTGTCACATTCTAAAACTCTTCCTTGTTCTTGAAACCTTAATTTGCAACTTTCCTGAACCCATACACATGTGCGTCACTGAGGAAAAACTAATTTCTTCTAAAAAGAAAAAGTGTATACCTTTTGTTTGTTCTTTTCCTATTTACTCATCAGTCTATTGCAATCTGGGGTTTGTCGCGACTATTCCACTAAATTGGCTCTCTCAATGGTCACATATATGCTACTCGTTGACAAATACAATGGACATGTTCCAGTTCAATTATTACTGTATCTACCTGCAGCAATTGTCACTGCTGACCATTCCTCTTTTTTTTGAAAATTTCTTCTGCCTTAAGCATCTAAGATTTTCCTCATGACTGACTGGCTCTTCTTTTTGACTATCCTTGTCTCTCTCTAGCAGCCACTTAAAAACTGATCTTTACAGAGATTTTGCTCTCAGAGCGTTGCTTATCTCACTACTCAAGCTTTCCCATAAGGAATCTCATCCATACATATACTTCAGCTAACACAGATGATGACACCTGACCTCTAAGCTCACATCTCTGCTTGCATATGCTATCAGCTTAGAACTTCAAATGCACCAAAACTCACCTCATCATTTTCCTTGTCCTCAACCCTCAAAAAATTGAGAGGAGAGAGTTCTCTTCTGAATATAAATTATCCAGCTTTCTTGTTTGCTTCACCTTTCTACTCCCATTTTGATTCTGACAATGTGTGATTAAGATGCAAAATAATAGAATATGAAGTTCATACTGGGAATGTAAAGGCCAGAAACACTGTCCTCAAAAAGTGATCAAAAATCAAGTTAGGTTTGTTTACTTTCCTACCGTTATTTTCAAAATGAAATTATAGATATGCTAATTACCCCAATTTGATTATTGCAGAATATATCCATGTATTGAAACATCACATTGTACCCCATAAGTATATACAAGTATATATCAATTAAAAATAAAATAAAACTTTAAAACATAAAAATTTTAAAATGAAGTTAGAAGTCTTGTTCTAATCATGTGCAGTTGCTATTCCATAATCATATTTTTTCATAAGCAGAAAACTCAAGTCTGAAGCAACAGAAAGAACTCTGGGAATTCACATGTTCTGTTTAGAAAGAGCTTTTGTGAACAAGTCTTGCACTCAGAGGCTCACTAAATTCTTCCTTCTCTTGGGGCAGGTTACATGACAAAACAATATAAGCTGCTGTGTTTCAAGAAAAAAATCTTTATAATTGTCCTATTGCTTTTTCCATAAGCACAGGTGAATTTGTCACTGGAGAGACTCTTCTTCCTTTCATGAGTGAGGCTAAAGTCCTCACTGATAAGGTCAAAGTCTTTTCTCTGCTGTGAATCCTCAGATGCAGGCTGCCACCATTCAAATGAAGTCATAAAAACAGAAATCCCAAAACAAGACTGTATAAGCCAAAGTATCATGCACCTCAGCATATGTACAGAGCACAAGCCTATTATTTCACACCTGGTGCTATGTCAGTGGAGATGCTAGAAGCACAGAAATAAACAGTTATTTTGACAAAGCAGTATTATTGGTTGGCATTCAGTAAATTTGCCTGAAATTCTTACAGCTTTCCTATATGAAATAGCCACACACCTAATATTCTTTCTTTATATGAAATCTTGTAATAGCAAATCTGTAATTACATTTCCTATTTTCATTTTCTTTCCAGGGACACTGTTGGCTTCTACTGTATAAGAACTACAGTGCATCTATCTCCATTAGCATTGTCACACGGGTTTTATAAAATCATATTACAAAATGTGGGTCAGTGATCACTGAGTCATATAATTTATCAAGACAATACCCAGATGCACTGTTTGACATTAGTTTTGCAGGGATGCAATCTACTGGTATAAACAACTCTGCAATGCCTTCCATTCTTCAGAAGCAAAGGCCATTTACAACTGGGGGGAAAATCAATACTCAGAGTTCCACCATGAAATATTTAATGTCCCAATGTTTTATAAGATAATATATCAGTGAAAGCTGACAGGACACCTCCATTTGATAATATATCATCTCTTCAGCCTGACTCTCTAACAACAATAACAAAAAATACCAAATTCCAAATTCAGACTTTTAGAACAAAAAAGGAATTTGTCTCTTAACTCAACCCCTTGAGTTTAGTAAAAAAACAGTGAACCACATACACCAAGTGCACTTCTGAAGTACAACTTGCCTAGTAGCTGGTGACAAAGTCTAGAACTAAAGTTTTCCTGATCATAAATTCAGTAAATATCCACATTTGGCTCTTTTCAAATTTTATTTATTTCATTGTCTCGTTCCTTTACCACACTTTAGAATAGAATCAATTCCTTAATGCCTATATTGCATTTTATTAAGACAACATTTGTTTTAGTACCTGCCCTGTACTGGGCACCAAAATAGATACTGCAGATGACAAAGGTGTTTCTCCTTTGTGTACTACCAAAGCTGGGCTTTCAAGAGTGATCAGAAATAAGACACAAGTACTGCCCTCTATTATGTCTCCTAAGATTTCTTCTCAGTCTTACTTCCTGGCTCCTTACTCTTCTTACTCCTCTATTGCCCCTTAAAATTTGCTATTGTCCTTGCCTGTTTTCTCTTATGATATCACCCAGTCTAGTTTATGATCTCATTGCTCACAAGATCTTGTCTGTGAACTACACTGATTACTCTGAAATGTGTCTCCTGCATTCTTGTGCTCTATTACCCAGTGCCCACTGCATCTCAAGGGCTAGGGTTTAGCTCAGTTTGGAGAGTGCTGCTCTGTGCTCTCTGAGGCCCTGGATTTGATCTCCAGCACTACAAAAATGGGAGAAAGACCTGGCAATCCACTCCTGAAGAAACCCTGAAACAATTGGCCATTGAAAACCCTATGAATAGCAGAGAAGCACTGACATAGTGCTGGGCATAGCACAATGTTGGGAGTGTTTTATTCTGTTGTACATAGGGTTGCTATGAGTTGGACCTGACTCAACAGCACCTAACAACAACAGCTGCATCCCATAAGTTCCTTAAGTTTAGCACATCTGGAAATGAAGATATCATCTACAATCCCTTACTAGGGTCTTTTGTTGGAAGTAACAGTCATCATGCTGGGATTTAGCTCAGTTGGTAGAGTGCTGCACTGCAGTCTCTGAGGTCCTGAGTTCAATTCCCAGCATCGCAAAATTGGGAGAAGGATCTGGCAATCCACTCCCAAGGCAATCCCAAAACAGTCAGCCATTGAAAACCCTATGAGAGTCACTATGAGTCAGATACCGACTTGACAGCACCTAACAACAACAACAACAACAACAACAGTCATCATAACTCCATTATGCTGGTACCCTATTTGCCAACTGAGGTGTCTTGGAGTCAGGTCCTCTGTCCTTTCATCTAGGTATCCTCAGCACTCGCCACTTGGTTCCTAATGAGTATACAATCAATATTTATCAAATAAATAAGTAAGATCATTGCCTATGTGTCACTCAGACCAAAACCCTAAGTTATCTTAGGAGACACATTCTATTTCCAATTACCTAAAAAGTCCTACCACCTGCAGCCATAGCACTGTGGTGCCCAATCCTATCAGATCTCGGGAGCAAAGCAGGGTTGAGCCTGGTTAGTACTTGGATGGGAGACCACCTGGGGATACCAGGTGCTATAGGCTTGAGAGAAGGACCTGGCAACTCACTCCCAAAACATCAATTCCCAATTGAAAACCCTATGAATAGCAGAGAAGCACTAACAAAAGTGTTTCATCTGTTGTAGGACCACTATGAATCAAGTGGACACCTAACAACAACAACAACAACAAAAAGTCCTACATAGCCATGCGCGGTGGAGCATGCCTGTAATCCCAGCAGTTTGGGAGGCAGAGGCAGGAGGATCACAAGTTCAAGACCAGAGGCAGTCTGTGTAACTTAGTGAGACCCTGTCTCAAAAAGTAAAAAAATGGGCTGAGGGTGCAGCTCAGTGGTCCAGCACTTGCAGAGCATGCAAGTGCAAGGCCCTGGGTTCAACCCCTAGCACCACCAAAAAAAAAAAAAAAAAAAAAAAAAGTCCTATACATTTTACTTTCTTAAATCTCTTTGAAAGCTATACCTTCCTCTTTACCAAAATACTGTACTGGTTTAGGTTCAGTTCTTTTTTACTGAGGCTACTATCACACATTCCCTGATTCCAGTGTATCCCTTTCTCTCTCAGTCTTACACAAAGAATATTTTAAAACCCAACTCAGACTCTCTTTCTTCATTGCTTATAATTCTCTTATGACCATATGCATTTGAGTTTTACTACATATTAGTTATAAGGCTCCATAAACCTTGTAAGTTGATAAAAGTATAACCAAAAGTGATGTAATAGTTGCATAATGAAAAAAGCCAATGCTGTATCACTCTTTACCCCACCATCATTTATCAATAAAAGGAGAAAAAAATAAGAATTCTCTTGTGGCTCCCACTGCACAGGAGAAGCAGTGTGACATACCTATTGGGATCTTGCTCCTATTGTCATCTTATCCCTACCTACTTATTCTTCTCTTGCTGTCTTCCAGCTTTGCAGCTCACACTCTGTCCATACCAAAATCCCACATTTCCCTTCATATGTGGTTCTTTCTTTGCCAAGAATACCTCTGATAAATTTTCACTTCAATTTTCAGCCAAAAACAGATCACTGGATTTCTCTCAAGCAAACTTCAGAGCTCCTTCTTAGCAGTCACAATCATTCCTAATACATATGTCCATTGTGACACTTATAACCTTGAAATTCTTGTGTGTATATTTTCCCCCTCACTGTACCATGAGTTACTTAAGGATAGGGACTGAATATTTTCTACTCTGTGCCCTCAGTGCCTAACAAAGTTGCTGATACATATAAAGCATTAAGCAAATAATAATGATCGTTGTATAACAATACACCAGCCTATGCACAGCTCCCAAGTCTGTAAGTTTCCCCTACATATATTTTTAATCAGGTCTCTATCTCAATTTTTTGTCCACTTCAGTATGACTAGAGGCAATTTATACCTCCAAGATATATAGGACACTAAATAAATAATAGGCAGAGAAAGTGGCTAAAAACAGTGCTGTGGAACACACTCATATCTATCTTTTCATTTGGAGAATAGTGAGATATAGAGAGAAATAGAATGAAACTGTGGAGAGAGGGAGGTGTCTTTGAGTTAATGCCTACTCAATCTACTCTCTCTCATTTCTACCAAGGCAATCCTCATCACTGTTTGGTCTCGTTGATGTCTCCTAACTATCCTCCTTCCCGACTGTTGCTATAGAGAAGCCAGATTCATAGATAATCAATAAAACTTTTTAGAAAACAGTTTCAAGTTGTTCTCACCAAATTATAAGTAGCTAAGAGAGAGTCTACCACAGCCATGAGAACCTAATCTGCTCTGTCCTTCCATGACCATCACCCTCAATGGTGTCTTCAAGCAGTGAAACTTCAGCAAACTGTGTTGTCAGCTCTTGGCTCATAATAGGAGGTGTTGATGGTATACCAACTTTTATGAAACAAGTTCTACTTTATTGCCGCCATGATAAAGTCTATGCTTCAAGTCCCCCATGTGTCTGTCAGCTTATCATGCTCTGGAGACTTGAGTGTTTCTGTGATGCTGAAGGCTATGCCACCAGTATTTCAGATACCAGCAGGACCACCCATGGTGGACAGGTTTCAACTGAGCTTCCAGACTAAAACAGACTGAGGAGAAGGACCCAGCAGCCCACTTTCAAAACAATTAGCCATTGAAAACCCTATAAATATCAGAGAAGCACTGTCAAATATAGTGTGGGAAAATGAGCCTCCCAGACTGGAAAGTGTTTAAGAGAAGACTGAGGAAGAGTTGCCTCCTCAAAGTAGAGTCAGCCTTAATGACAAGGAATGGAGTAAAGCCCTTAGGACCTATTTTGCTGATGTGGCACAACTCAAAATGAGAAGTATAGAGGTTACAACATTGGGCTTAATATAAAAAAATCATGTGTATGACACAGTGTTGGGGAGTGTTTCATTCTGTTGTACATAGGGTGACTATGAATTGGATCTGACTCAATGGCACCCAACAACAACAACAACAACAACATGCTTCAAGTACTGAGAGTCATACCCAGCAATATTCTGTGTGATATAATTCCATTAAGAGTCACCAAGAAGCTGTAGGCTCTAATATCTTAAAAGGCCAATAATGGAAACATGATGATACCCAAACCTTTGTTTTTATCATTTTAAAACTATTTTAAA
Source organism: Pedetes capensis (assembly GCA_007922755.1). Lineage (NCBI taxonomy): Eukaryota > Metazoa > Chordata > Mammalia > Rodentia > Pedetidae > Pedetes > Pedetes capensis. Next base: position 125,330 of record VMDO01002930.1, on the reverse strand, counting down.
TTAGATTATAGTCCAGATCCAACCTGAAGAATGTAAATTGCTTTCTGAGATACTTTCCAAGTCCTGTATGGAGACTTAATGTTTAGGGAATTTGTGCAAGCAATCAGAGGCTATCAAGACAGCAGTCTGAGCAGGATGCGTGTGCTCTGCATCTGTCATGTGGTAAGATGAATTTCCCAGGCTGATCTCCTTGCTTTGATCCTCTTAAAATACTGGCATGCAGAGTCTAAGGTGGACCTCCTAGCAACACTGCAGTCATCCATGACAGTGAATGTTCAAGCAAGGTCAGAAGTAGTCGTTTATCTGCCTACCTCCCATGGGGATTTGACTAAAGTTAGTTTCCCTTTGAGTTTAATGCTGTGCCATGTTGATAGCTGGGCAACCTCCTTAGCACTAAGCTCAGATGCCATCAGCTGCAACTCAAGCTGCTAAACGGGCACTTTGCTTCATGTATTTTTGGTCATATTTGTTGGATTGTTCTTCTCTTAAACACAAATTAAAATGAAAGAGGAAAACTCTTTCCTGGTGTTTTATCTTACAAAGGACAATGAAGAAACAAAGCAATGATCCTTGTAGTTCTCCAGCCAAATGTAGGCCCTTTAAGAAATACACCTGATGGCTTTCTGATAGGACCAAGCAACTGGCTCCACCCCGACAACAGAGGCGAGCATGATTCTCAAGTTCCAACCCTTTCTGTGCCTCTTGTTAAGATGTCTCAAGGGAGGACCTGTTGAGTGTGAGTGGAGTTTGTTTTCCTTCATCAGAAATGTCCGTGCTTCTCCAGACAGTGTCCTGCTTCCACTGCATCTGCCTTAGAGCTCTGCTCAGCCCTATTTGCTGCTGAAACATCAGCTTAGAATACTAGTCTCACACACAAAATCTGCAAACCCAATGTTGAGCATATTTGAATGATTCTTGGAAAAAGTGCGTCTGTCTGGATGATGGAGATATGTGCCCTAAGATCAATGAGCTCTACAGACCAATGCTGTCATCAACGCCCCTATAAACTACCCTGTTGTTGTTGTTGTTGTTGTTGTTGTTGTTGTTGTTGTTGTTGTTGTTGTTAGGTGCCCTCGAGTCGGTATCCGACTCATAGCGACCCTCATAGGGTTTTCAATGGCTGACTGTTTCGGGATTGCCTTGGGAGTGGATTGCCTTCTCCCATTTTTGCAGTGCTCGCCCTGGCAGTGCCTATCTCAGTTGTTAACGTTTGAAATGTATATGGCTGAAGCCCAGAAGAAATAACAATCAATGAAGTTTCTCATTATGTTTCCTGGAACAACTGTCAGGGAGGTAAAGAATATTCATGGATTAGGTGGGGTTCAGGTCATTACACACTCTGACACACCCATAATATGAAAGACAAAAGCATTAGATAAAAGCAATATGCTTCAAGGTATTTTGAGGACTAAACCTGACTTGACCTAACAACAACAACAACAACAAAGCTAAAAGACAAAAACAAAACAACAACAAAAAACTAACATTCAGCAAGCATATGCAAAGCGTTTTCAGTGGTATCATATGGTTGTGAAAGCTGGACATTGAACAAGAGAGACAGAAAAAGAATTGATGCTTTTGAATTGTGGTGCTGGAGACGTCTATTGAACATACCATGGACTGCCAAAAGAACCAACAAATCTGTCCTAGAAGAAGTGCAACCAGAGTGCTCCTTGGAAGCAAGAATGGCCAGACTTCGTCTTACATATTTCGGACATGTAGTTAGGAGAGAACAATCCCTGGAGAAGGACATCATGTTTGGAAGAGTGGCAGATCAACGCAAAAGAGGAAAACCCTCCACCAGATGGATTGACACAGTGTGTGCAACAATGGGCTTAAACATAAATAAGATCGTTTGCCTGGCACAGAATTGGCAAGTGTTTCAATCTGCTGTACATAGGGTCGCTATGAGTCGAACTTGACTCGACGGCACCTAACAACAACAAAGAACATGCAAAGTGTTGTCTATATACAGCCAGACTACTGCACACAAACTGAATGTCAAGCACAGTGCTGACCCCTTGGTGACATATTAGTAAACAAGTAGCTTACAGTCTGGTAGCAAATACAGATAATAAAATAAGCAAATAGAGTAAAAATTGGTAAAGTTATGATAGAAAAAAACAGTCTGCTATGGCACCAGAGGATCTAATCTAAATTCAAAAGATCTTTCTGAAAAAAAAAAATGATGAGATCCAAAGAATTTTACTGCAAGCTTCCCATGAGAAATGTTTTTTAAAGTTTGGGGGTGGGTGGATGGATAGATGGGGAAATGGACTGATTTATGACTTTAACAGGAAAAATATTTTAATGGTTTTCAAAGACAAAAAATTCAACCAGAGTCCACATAATTACCAGAGAAAGAGGGGGTCAGTCTCCACCCAGTCATTGTCAAAACTGTGTAGCAGCTCTTCTCCTCAAACTCATTCAATACTCCCCATCTACCAGTAGGCATCAGCTTCTTCTATTCTCCTAAGTACCCCCACTCTCTTTCTTTCTCTCTCCCTCTTTTCCTCTCCTCTCTCTCTCCCCCATCCAACACACATGTATGTACACACACACATGCACACACGTAAAAAATAAAAACCCACAAGAAATTCAATTGGTCCAGGTGCAGTGGTGCACACCTGTAATCCCAGTGGCTTGGGAAGTGGAGGCAGGAGGATCGCAAGTTCGAGACCAGAGGTAGTCTGCATAACTTAGCAAGACCCTGACTCAAAAAGTAAAAAAATGGGCTGGGTGTGCAGCTCAGTGGTCCAGCACTTGCACAGCATACAAGCATGAGGCCCTGGGCTCAACCCCCAGTACCACACACACACACACACACACACACACACACACACACACACACAAATCAATTGGTCATTACTATAAAATGAATGGGCTGGGATTTAGATCAGTTGGTAGAGCGCTGCTCTGCAGTCTCTGAGGTACCGAGTTCTATTCCCAGCACTGCAAAATGGGAGAAGGATGTGGCAACCCACTCCCAAGGCAATCCTGAAACAGTCAGCCATTAAAAGCCCTATGAGGGTTGCTATGAGTCAGACTCAACTCGATGGCACCTAACAACAACAATAAAATGAATGGCTGGGGACACTGGTCTTAAGCATGCTGCCAGGAGACCTTTCCCCATTCTCTACAAATCCTGGACTACTCCAACTACCATCTTTCTATCCTTCTGCCCCCAAAAAAGACCAGAGCCTAAGAGATCAATTAGACAGAAAGATGGACATGGTGGCATTGCTTTGGAAGTTGGTTGGTACTGCTGGGAGAGAACTGGCAGCAAAGAAAGCATTAGTCTCAGCCCTAAAGCAGAGGACATTAAGTGGTGCTTTTTGCCCACATTTTCATGCAAACTCCATTCTATAGCATTATCTTTGCCCATCTGTACAAAGAACTGGGATTTCAGGTCAGGTTGGATGAATGTATATGGAATACAGAGGATAAAAGCTCACATATATGTTAATAACATTTTTCTCATTAGTTGAAGCAGAATATTAAATTGTTTTATATTAGAAAAAGTTATATTAGAAAATCTTCCTTCCAAATTGTATGGGCCATACCAGTTAGAGGGAAAAATCAAGAAGTGAAAAATCACTGAATATGAGAAGGGTAAGTGACTTAAATCTGAGAGTACAAAGGACATTGAGTCTTTATCAAAGAGACACAATCAAGGGAGAAGCTGCAGGCAGAACTGTGGAAAATGTTTCATTCTTATGACCACAAAATGAAGAGAAGTCATCATCAGTATTCAGGGTTGATTAAGTAAAGGAGAAGCACAAGACCTGGACAACCCATAGCTCACTAAAGATTGCCTCAGAAAGCAATGCTGGTGAAGATGTTTATAAAAAAATTATAAATATCTGAAATAGGTAGGAATCATAATCAGAGTCACACAGATTCTGACTTTCTTCCTCTGGAGGGAAGGTCTGAATAGGAGTTTTGTAATAAAGAATGGTATTAGTAAGCCTATTTGAATTCTATATTCCAGAGCTGCTGAGCTAAGTCAGTGTACATAATCATGTCATTTCATCTGCATGAATTCTAGCCTACTGTCCTACTCAACACCAGTGTGCTAGTAAAGAGCCTTTGGAAGAGGAGGTCAGGGCAGAATAGTCATTCCCTCATACTTTGTAAATGCTGAGTTTATACAAGAACAGTCTTTGCCATCTGCTGCATAACCAATTCTCACTGCCTCTTGATACACCAGCCACTACTATTATAAAGGCAGCTTTCTTTTATTGAGAACTTACTATGTGCCAGACAAGAAATAAGCTTCATCATTCCCATTTTCAGACAAGGAAAGTAAGATTAAGTAGCTGAACCAAGTTTCACAAAATAGGAACCAATAGGGCAGCACTGAAATCCAAACCGGCTGACTAAAAAGTATATGTTTTACCATGGATATCTATTAATATATTCATATGTCAGCTGCCTTAATTCCCTTTCATCTTAGAAAATTTGGACTACTGATCTCCAAAGTGTGAGGTGAGACAGTCCACTATTTGGAGGAAATACAATAATAGAATTTCTTTTAAAAATACCAGAACATCTTTTTGTGTCACCCGAATGGCAAAAGTGGGATGTACATATATAGACATACTCGCAAAAAAGACATGCAAGTAGAAAGGAGACCACTGGGGAGGGGGGGAGGGGGAGGGGGCTCATGAGAGAGTAAGGGGAAAGTGAAGGTGAGCAACATACAATGAAATGCATGCATGGAAATGTCACAATGAGATCTATTAAGTTGTACATTAAAATTACTAATAAAAAAGGTACACATTTGTTGTGCCAATATTTAATATACACATTGAACCCAGTGCAAGAGCAAGTCTCTTTCCCAGGTGCTCACATATAGTACTGTACCAAGAAAGGAAAGGTGATATTTTAACATTAAATTAAGCCACTGCTATTTTTAAAAATGAAAAGGTGTTTAAAAGAACATTTTACATAGGATTGTTTGAAGATATTTGCATAGCTCTGTGATTTCTGCTGTCAAAGGCATTACTTGTGCCTATGGACCACCTTTCTTGTGTCACTTCAACTCTCTGCCCATCTCTCCCTGTGCAGTCAGCCCAAGTGTGACACATTCGATCTGGTCTCCTTCAAGCAGACACAAGCTGACAGCTCTGTGCCTCACACCTGCATGAGATGTCTCTTTCTTGCCTCCCACCCCAGGTTTTCTGGCTGACTTGGCAGGGAGGGTGTGGAAAGCTATAGCAAATCCCCTGAGTATACACACAGTGCTACCCAAAAGTAGAGTGATGTTTTGAACAATGGAGAAATGGAGCTAGAGAACATTCCTGAGAATCAGTCATCTCCAAGCTGGAGGAAGACCATCTCTCAATATTGAAGAATAGGTCATGTTCCATACAAAGTGGTTCTCCCTCTCCTTGTCCCTGCCTCCTATTCCTTGGGATTATACACTTCTTAATAAAACCCAAGTTCTGCTCTCTGGAGAAACCAGGATAAGGAAGGGTGAGGCACCTAACATCTCCCTTATCAATGTCAAAAAAGTATAAACAAAATGTCCTAAACATTTTCAACACCCTTGTAATAACATATTAGTTGGTTTGAAGCTCATCTATTGAAAGTCTAAAAATGTATCCCTTTCCAAGGATTTTCCAACAGTACCTGATCAATTCAGGAATGAAGAGAATTTTTTAAAAGAATAATTTTAAAATCCCTGGTATAAAAGGTGGATGATTGACAAATGCATATCACATTTAAATGCAGCTAATGACATACTTCTTCCATAAGGATCCAAATATCTTTGCAAGGTATCTTTTTCAGCTAAGAACTTAGAAACAGATCTTTGAATAGCTGAATCATACAGCATAGGCTATGATTCAAAACAAAAATAACAAAGCATATTCAATCTCATTTATGAAAGTCAAACACTATTGTGCAATTAATAAAACTATACAATGTATTTTTAAAATATCTTAGCCTTAACTCATCATTCTTAGTTTCTATTTCATGCATGTTTATAATGAATGTGCTATTATAACAATATTAATTTTAAATCAATAAATATAAATTGAGATGGGTGCTCAAAATTATTTTATTAATGTAGCATGTGTTTAAAAATATTTGGATGCCAAGTACTGTGGCACATGCCTGTAATCCAAGCTACTAGGGAGGCTGAGGCAAGAGGATCACGAGTTCAAGGTTAGAGGCAGCCTGCACAACTTAATGAGCTTCTGTCACAAAATAAAAATAAAAAGGAGCCTGGGATGCAGATCAATGCCAGATCACTGCTTAGCGTGTGCAAGGTGGGTTCAGCAGCACTGTACTGCCAAAAACATGTTTGGAGACCACAACATAAACTGCTTGGATTTGATTTCTAATTCTTCCCCTTACCACTTGTGTGATCTTAGGCAAGTTACTTGCTCGCTTTGAATTTGTCATTTGGCAATAACAACATTTACTTTTTAAGATTGCTGTAAATATGACAGCTAAAGAGACTGAGAAATGCACTTGCCACACAGCTAGCAACACAAAAATATTGGCTATTTTTATTCAAATGATGTTAATGCAAGTGCAAATACAATCTACTCTTTACCAGCTTGACAGAAAGGGCACTGACCAATACAGGGGAGGGGATGCTCTCAAAGGCTCCAGTAAGCATCTTTGCGCCTTGCAGTTTATGAAGTTTTCAGGTTTGAAAGAGTTCTGGAGATGTAGTCCAGGCCACTCATTCTACAAAGTAGATACTAAGTATCAGAGAAGTGTTTTAATTTCCATATAGTTTATAGAGCCAGCATTTAACTTGAAATCTACCAGGCTTTGACCCAGTTCTTTCCCCCACATCATACTGCACTCCCTTGACTCTAGAGATACATAAAGGCACTGAGTCATAGATGAGACTCTTAACTTTGCTGAATTCAAAGACCTCTCTGCCAGTACTTTTCTTTTCCTGATGTGTTTACGTCACAAGTCATGAGAAAAATAACATGAGCACCTCTTCACAATAATATTATAATAACAGCTCTGAAGAATTTCAGTGAGCATTCAGATATGGGACCAGACCCAGCCAGCTGTACTCCAAGTAGCTGGTCTCTGAGTAGAATCACAGTATATTTTCTTCCAAGAGCATTTTGCCAAAGTAGGCTATGATAAGTCTGCAACAACCAAATCTCCCTAGCACCCTATCTTCATTATTTTTCTTCTAACTAACTAAACTAAACTAAACATAACTAACTAAAACATAACTAAACTAAACTAAACATAACTAACTAAAACATAACTAAACTAAACTAACATAACTAAAATGCTATATGTGTTACTTACTTATTTGTTTATGACTGTCTGTTCCACTGTAGTGCAAGCTGCATGAGGGCAAAGGTTCCTGCCCATTTTGCTCACTCCTGTCTCCCTGGTGCAAATATTTCTTAAATGAGTTGATATAATCTTTTGGTTCATTTTGGCCACTTTGGCTGGTTACTTTTGGCTTCTATGAATACACAGTTACTGATTTCCTAAATTAAATTTTACACAAACATGTTAGGTACCTTTGTTTGTTGTTGTTTGGTGCCACCAAGTCAGTGTCCAACTCATAGCGACCCTACGTACAACAAGTGAAACACTATTGTTAGTGCTTCTCTGCTATTCATAGAGTTTTCAATGGCTGATTGTTTTGGGGAGGGGGTTGCCAGGTCCTTCTCCCAAGCCTATGGCACCTGGTGTTCCCAGGAAGTTTCCTATCCAAGTACTAACCAGGCCCAATCCCTCTTAGCTTCCAATCTAACAGGATTGGGTGCCACAATGGTACAGCTGCAAGCTGTTAGGTACCTAGTCACACAGAATTGGTTATACTACACATATCAGCTATCCATATCAGCTATCAATGACCTGATTAAACTGCACCATTGCAAAAATAATATCTGAAAGAATGCCTACTAATCCTAATGCTACCAAAACAGTATTTCCTCAGGAAAACCATCCCAAGTCCCAAGACAAGATATATCCCATATTAATGATTTCCATTATATGCTATAATTTTCTTCTTGTTGCACTTACAATAAATCACTATAACTTAAAATTAAATCACTATGTGGTCACCTATTTGCTCAATTACTTGACTATCTTTTTTGCTAAACTGTAATTTCCATGAGGACAGAAATCCTCTTGTCCAGTATTATATCCTCAGGACCTAATAGAACCTGGTATATAATAGGTGCTCAGTCAGCACATTCCAAATGAATAAACAAGCAGAAACACAAGTGTTCCTGCTTGAACAGACTCTACAAAAAAAGGATTAATAGCACATGGAATAAGCTGTAAATTTTATCCTTAGAGCTGTTTAAGCAAACTCTTGAGAGCTAAATAATTATTCTTTCAAATGAAGCCAGTCCTCAGCTTTTTCATCTAAAGTTGATATACAGTTACATCTAGGAAGGCATTTTAAGTTATGTCATTTATATTCCTCAAATCTGAATATTGCAGGCTTAATAAAGAAACCTTTGATCTCCCAGTAATTTTGCCTTTGACCCCTAGTGAATTTAACTGTCCAGGATTCTGGTTTCTTTCCAAAATCTATATCTGGTTTCAAGATAAATTTTCCCAAATAAGCCATAAACATGATTTTAAAGGACTGAAGAATATTTTCATTTTAGATGAGGAAACCAGAGGTACTTCAGACTTTTAAAATTCATGACCTATCTACCTATGCATACTGCTTTCATTTCCAAGTTTCCATCACCATTAGCCCTCAGAGTGAAATAATACTCTTTTTCCTCTTGAGTATTTTTTCTGAATCCTAAGAGGAAAAAAGGGGAACAAAATAAACTAAGTTGCTTTCATATTAAAGGGATACATAGGAATAAATATCATCCATGTCCACGTCCCCCTACCCACACACGCCCCCATATACATCCCCACAACTCCTTACCAGAATAACATTGTTTACCTCTTGAAAACATCCTTAGAGCTTAAGAGTTCATGGAGGGATTAAACAGGATGCTAATGAGTACTTGGAGCTATGCTGTCTAGAAAAATGCAATGGTTCCATTCAGTCCAGGCAAGTCATCAGCTTATCTGAGTTTCAAAAACATAAAGACACAGTGGGTTAATACACTTGCTATGAGTGAAGGAGACAATTTCATGTTTCTATTTAATTTAACAATCATGTGTTTACCACATAAATATATTAGTTTTGAAAGTCTTTGCTATTTTTGTGTGTGTGTGGTACTCAAGGTTGAACCCAGAGCCTCGCACTTGCATGCTTTGCAAGTGCTGTACCACTGAGCTGCACCCTCAGCCCATTTTTTTACTTTTTAAGACAGGGTCTCACTAAATTATGCAGACTACCTCAGGTCTCAAACTTACGATCCTCCTGCCTTTGCCTCCCAAATTGCTGGGATTACAGATGTGCACCACTACGCCTGACAGTTTGAAAGGTTTTAAAGTTTCATAAGGGCTTCAAAATTTTCTGTTGGGATACCAGTGGTTTGAGTATGAGTCTTATACTCTGCATTTAAACAGAACAATTTTACTCTTTGACTAACCGCCATGGGGGGGAGGAAATGGGATTTTTTTTCATGAATAGGAAAAGTAGAGAAGAGAAATGGGATATTGGAAATTCAGTATTTTTATTTCACAGTATGTATAATCTCCCCAAGTGTCTTGTCTGTTAGCTTATCATTCTGTGAGGGTTTGGGGTGTTGCTGTGATGCTGAAAGCTATGCCATGGGTATTTCAGATACCAGGAGGGCCATCCGTGGTGGACAGGTTTCAGCTGAGCTTTCAGATTAAGACAGACTAAGGAGAAGGACCTAGCAGCCCACTCCCAAAACAATTAGCCACTGACAACCCTATGAATAGCAGAAAAACACTATCAAATATAGTGACAGAAAATGAGCCCCCCAGGCTGGAAGGCATTCAACAAATGACTGGAGAAGAGCTGCCTCCTCAAAGTATGTTGCTGTTGTTGTTAGGTGCCATCAAGTCGGTATCCGACTCATAGCGACCCTCATAGGGTTTTCAATGGCTGTTTCGGGATTGCCTTGGGAGTGGATTGCCAGGTCCTTCTCCCAATTTTGCGGTGCTGGGAATTGAACTCGGGACCTCAGAGACTGCAGCGCAGCGCTCTACCAACTGAGCTAAATCCCAGCCCCCTCAGAGTATAGTTGACCTTAATGATAGGAATGGAATAAAGCCTCTGGGACCTCCTTTTGCTGTCATAACCTGACTCAAAATGAGAAGAAACACAGTAGTTGTAACAATAGGCTCAAACATAAAAAGATCATGTGTGTGGCACAGTGCTGGGTAGTGTTTCATTCTGCTATATTTAGGGTCACTATGAGTCAGATTGAACTCAATGGCACCTAACAACAACAACATATGTAATCTAATTCTTTATATTCTAAAATCACAGATGCATAAAAGTTTAGTACATCTCAATGTTGAAAGTAGAGAACTTGGAATGTGAGGTAAGAAATGGACTAGAGGGGTAGCTGTCCACCCTACTACACATTGATGTTAAGGCTTCTATAGTGAAAGGCAATGAGACTTGTTAGCTGTTTTAAAGAAATGTACTCTGGCTTGGTCTTGGATATCTATCTCTCTGATACCAGAGAAAGGTGGCAGTTTGTATTTCTTTCAATAGCTGTATTTTTGGAAGTCATATATACTTGTCTTGATATTCGTGACAAATAATACATCCAGATCTTCCTACTTATTTTGAATTTTCCAAAGCAGTTAGAATTGTGCATTTCATTTGAAGTTCCCAACTTGTCTAACCTTCACATGGAAGGAATGGGGAATATGAGTACTGGGAGAGGGGGGCCCTAAAGAAAGGCTAAAGGCAAGGGTAATTACCAGAAAAGTCCTCAAACAAAAAGCTGGAAAACTAGAAAGAACAGGGGAAATATGATAGCCTGTCATTAAATTCTTAACACGGTCATGCTAAACTACTTCCAAACCTCAGCCCAGTGTACTCTGTTCTGTTTCAATATTAATCCTCCATAATCTTCTTAAATGTTAACAATATCAATGACTCCATATCCAGAGGCCAATATGTGGTCTCTTCAAGGTCATAAACAACATCCATACAGCCATGGGAAGTCTACTGAGGAAACCAGGCATACAAAGGGCCTATGATTAGGTGATCAAAGAGAAAATAGGAGATTTTCAAGTTGCCCCCAAATCTGTCCAACACCAAGAAACCAAGCCCAACAAAGGTTACTAAAATTTGACAATGGGAAAATATAAGGAGAAAGAGAGAGATTCAAAATAGAAACAAATAGTAACAAAAGTAGAGTGTTTTGCACAACAGAAATTAAATTTTATTAAAAGTAAAATAAGTCACAAGAGCCTTTTTATCTAACACAATTTTAAAGATATGACAACCACTCAAAGATGTTTTGTTAGCCAGAACATGCAGATCTTTAGGAGAGACAATGCAACAAAAAGTCGGACTATAAGTGAGGCTTTATTTTTAATCACTTAATATGTAAAAATGAAATAGTTAAGCAAAGAAGCATGTGGATTATACATGCTGTCATTAGTTGTACATAAGATAAACATACCTAAATACATTGAATAAGAAAACCATCTGCATTTCACCCATTTGTCTTTATCAATTAATCCAAAAAGAAAGAAAGCCACTAAGCAGTTCTTAAACTTTAACTTAGATTCTCAGTCAGTGGACTGGGTAATCTGATCAACACTAAAATCTGAGAAACATTGTTTATTTCTTCAGATGGAAATACCTGGAGCCAACTGACCCAATCAACTTTCTGGATATATTTTGATGTGTAAGTAGAAATGAGGCAGAATGGGGGAATTCATAAATTATTCTGCTAAACTTCAAGTATACATCATGTATTCAAACATGCACAATATATGACTGAATGCTGCTGCAGGTGTGCTACCTATCGCTAACATAATAATGTGTAACAAACAAAAAATCCTTAGTGTCATGTAACAATAAATGTTTACTCTTCACATGTCTGGGATGGTTGGCTAGATGGCTAGGAGCCTTTGCTTATCTTGGCTGGGCTCAACACATGTGAGTGTTGGCTGGCTGCCTCAGCTCTGATCCGTGTAATTTTAGATACTACTTGGGTTTGTTCTCATGACCAAAACAGAGGGGCAAAAGCAATAAAGCCCAAGCATACATGTACTTTTTGTTTCTGATCGCATCATGTTTACTAACTTCCTACCAGCCAAAACAAGTTATGTGGCCTGGGTAGGCCAGTTTCAAAATATCTACACACTAGAAAGTTACACAGCAAAGAACATGGATATGGGGAAGGGGTAAAAAACTGAGGCAATATTTGCAATCTATAATACCAGATTACCCATCTTATTTTCGTACCATGCAACACACTGTAAGAGATTAAAAGTTCATGTGGTGTCCTGTAATGTCATAAAGAAATGTTTTTCCAAAATTTAGACTATGACATATCAGTGAGTCATTAGACCAATTTGGTATATTGTGCTAAGCATTTTTAAATGGGAAGAAGGTGGAAATTGTTGGGAGAATAGATAGACTAGATCAGAGCCAATCACCCATGATAACGAGAGTGTTATTTCAAGAAACCATTGACTGAAATGTAAGTATGCACACACATAAGCTGGGTCCAATGAAAAAGATGTCTGTACATTTCAGACAAAAATTTGAAAGCCACAGTTTTAAAGCATACTGATCCAAAGTAACATTTTTTAAATTTTGCTTAGCCTTCATCCTTCACTGTAGGTATTTTACCTTCATCCTGACTGCCATCTGTGGTTCCCATTAAAGAATGAATAAATGAGCACTTCAGCAAGAATGAAAGCTGTATCTTCACTGAGCAGTGTCCAATGAGCAAAGAGGTAAATTGTGGATTAGTAAAAGTTTACCTTGCTACTATAAATCATGTTCTCAGATATATAAGAAGCTTATAGTTTGTAAGTATAGTAGCATAATCTAATGCATAATAAAAAAATTCTAGAATATCATTAAATTTGATATGTTATAATCAAGTGATAATTGAATGATATAGTTTTAAAACAATATTAAGATTAAAACAACCCCCAAATACAGATCAATAACCTTCCCAGAAGTATCTACTTGCACAAATAATTTACCAACAACCCTGTGAATGTGCAGCTTACAGTTATTCTCTCCTAGCTGTGTGACTGGGAGCATATCACTTCATCTTTCCCAACCCCTATTTCACTGTGTGTAACAATGGCAATTGTAATACTCACTTCACAGAATTCTAGGTCAAGTGCTCAGCACAAAGTAGGAACACAAAGAAAAAAGTTAATTTTCCCTTTATCTTTACAACGCCCATAGCACCAAGGAGGGTAAAGAGCACATATTAGGTGCTCAGCCAGTCAGCATGCAGAAAATGAGTTGCACTCTAGAACCAGGCATATTTCCGTGGATTACTGGATATCTTTGCCAAGAAAGTCCCTTGTAAAGACAGTAATTCTGAATAAAGAATTGGTCTCCCCTATCTTGAGACAGATAGCAGTTGATTTCTCAGTTGTCTTAAAAAATGCCTTCCCTCCTCTCCCAAAGATGACATTGTCTAAGATGATCTCCCTCTCCTTTCTCCTTGTCTCCTCAAAAACTGAGGCTTTATGACTTATCTTTAAGCTAAGATCCTGTGGTTTCTTGATGGTATTTGACATTAAACTTCAAGTACAGCATTTTCTATAGCCCATAGATGATTTTGAAATAGTTCAAATAACTAACAGTCCCTTTCCAACTCAATAGTGAATTCTACCAAGACAAATTTTAACTCTACTTATGCATATTTTGTGTCTTTGCGTGGAAATATAGAATTGTTTGTTTCACTGGCTGTCCTCTTCTACAGAGTAATAGCACCACTGGAAAAATTTAAGCTTTTTTAAGAACCTAAATAGAGATACATCACATTGAAAAATAACAAATAAAATATATGATGGTGGTTCAATAGAACCTATAGAACTAAACAGACTTTTCAGAAAGGTAAGAAGACAAGTCTCTTTGTTCTTTTTTTATTGATACTATTTTAAGTAGTTAACATCATTTTCCTTATGTAGGCTTTATATTTCTTTTTACTATCACACTGTGCCAGATTCCTTTAAGAGCATAGACACTCTCTTTAAAAAGTCTGATATTGATTCTATCTACTTCCAACCAAATAACCTCATATGTAAAGATAAATGTTTCTTTCTGGGTTCAGAATTAATAATAACTCTCACACAGCTGGGTTCAAAATAAGACAATCATTTTGGAAGGAAGAATGTATTTCTAATCATATTAGGGTAAAAATAAATACTAGAGATGGGATTTCTGGATACACAATCAATGTGATCTCTAAAAAGACAGACTACGCATACCTTATATACCTAGGTTACACCATCAAATCATATTAGTATGTATGAAATATATTGTCCCAACTTATTATGATTTGCATTACATATATTTATTTTATCCTCTAAAAGATATAATATTACAATAGACCTGAGATGGGAAATGATTCTCCCAAATGGAATACATGGGAGTCCTTAGCTGAATGATGGCTATAAATCTAGGTGAGGATATGCCATTGAAAATGGCAGCATTTCATTGAAATAATTTGTAATTCATAGATCAATTCAGTAGAAACTTAACTTTGGCAGATATGATGTTTATGGTTTTGAGTATTGCTGAGTGATTGTAAAAGTTCTAAAACCTGTCATGTAATGTTGTTTACAGGCTGATTTGAGCTGTGAATATTGTAACTTGATGTTCCCCAGAGCAGTAACAGGAGAAAAGGATCTGAGGAATCAGTTGGTATGGAGGATTGTTCTGATGAAGCATGAAAGCATTGAGTACTGGCACCTAAGATTGGTTTTATTGTTCTCTTGTCATTGGATATAAATAAACCATTTAATTTTGATGATTTTACTACATTTTACAAGAGAAACCATATTCCAGAGGAGTGGTAACGAGGTCATGCTCCTTGAGAATGTAAGTGTACTGTGAAATAGTAACCTAAGATTCTTCCTTTATATGTTTGATCAAGGACCCCATGCTTACAGAATATTGCCCCCAAGATGGCCTTTTAGTGGTCTTCAACAGGCCATTGTGATGCTCTGTTAGTCTTGCAACATCTGTGTGGTACAGCATGTGGCATGACCAGTAGGACCCATGGGAACTGGCCCACTTCTCCAATTCCTTTACCATACAAATGCTACAGACCAGGGACATTTCCAGCTATTAGTTCTGGCTGAGACTCTGTGGGTATAAAAGGCAAATTTAGATCTCCAATAGGCATGTGTTCCTCAGAGAGCAAATTGCTTCTAGGACAAAAGGGGCCCAATGAAGTCAACTTGTCACCAAGTAGCTGGTTGGCCTCAGCTTCTTGTGAAGTACATCTGTTGCTAACAGTTTAGACATTCACAGTTGACAATAGCAACATTTGCCTTCATCAGTGAGAATCCAAGCTATTTGGCCCCTGGGTAGCCTTCATCTCTACCTCTGTGGCCTCTTCATCTATGTACCCAGTGTCATGGTTAATCCTAATTGTCAACTTGATTGGATTGAGAGATGTTAAGTGATTAGTAAAGCATACCTTCTGGTGTCTCTGTGAGGGTATTCCCAGAAATGACTGACAAGTTAGACAGTAACTAAGGTGGAAAGATCTGCCCTGAATGTGGGCAGCACTATCCAGAAGGCTAGGGAAACAAAAGTGAGAAAAGGAGAAATCCAGCTAGTGTAGGCATTCTCTCTCTTCCTCCTGGCTGCCATGAGTGGAGTGGCTCTGCTCTGTCATGCTCTCCCTGCCATGATAAACTGAAACCCCTGAGTCCACAACCCAGAATAAATCCTTCCTTCCTTAAGTTGTTTCTGTCAGGTATTTTGTTGCAGGGATGAAAAATTAACTAACAAACCCAGCATGCAGTTCTGAAGTGGCCAGTGATAAAGACTGGGTACTGGCAGTTATCTGAATTGTTTTGTCTATGTGATTCTTTTAATGTCATTCCAATAGTATATGCTTTCTGGTAAGCATTAATTAATAGGTGTGATACAAAAATTACAATTTATGTTAATTTCCACATGTCCATAGCATAATCACTCAAGTAAATAGCTATAAGCCTTGTTGTAGAAGGGCTGGAGGAATAATTACCTTATATACTTGCCATGGTGATACCAAATTCTTCCCACTGGAACCCAGGCAACTCTTTAGGTACTGATTTCTGGGCTTAAAAACCAACTCAGATCCAACATCTTAAAAAGAGATCATTACAAAAAAATCAATGAAAATATAACCTATGATTGCATATGATTTTCATTATATACTAATTAAAAATTCTTACTTTTCTTTTTTAGTTTATATTGTTCTATAAAATATGTAAGATGATAAATGTGAAAGCAAAAGTGATTTAGTAGTTGCGTAATATATATAGAAATGACCTATTACTCTGTACCCCAACATTTACAAATAAAATAAAACAAAATAAACATGCAGCCCTGATAAGTTGGCATCTAAATAAATAAATAAATAAATAAATAAATAAATAAATCTGAAATATTTATTATTCTGGATCTCTTATGCAAATAGAAAAGAGAGTAAAATATGTTGTTGTTGTTGTTATTGTTATTGTTGTTGTTGTTGTTGTTAAGTGCCCTGGAATAGGTGTCTGACTCATTGCAACACTATGTACAACAGGTGAAACAATATTGTTAGTACTTCTCCACTATTCATAGGGTTTTCAATGGCTGATTGTT
The DNA here is from genome assembly GCA_007922755.1 of Pedetes capensis. NCBI lineage: Eukaryota > Metazoa > Chordata > Mammalia > Rodentia > Pedetidae > Pedetes > Pedetes capensis. The sequence continues at coordinate 108,637 of VMDO01002930.1, read as the reverse complement.
TGGGGGGAGTGGATTGCTGGGTCCTTCTCCCAAGCCCACCCAAGGATTAACCAGGCCCAACCCTGCTTAGCTTCTAAGATCTGGTGGGATTGGATGCCACCATGGTATGGCTGCAGGCAGTAAAATATGTAGTTATATGTAGTTATATGTTAATCTTTAAATCTTTATATGTTAATCTTTAAATCTTTAAATTGTATAATATGTGTCAATTTCATTTCTACATTTAACTGTGTATATTTTAATTATTTTATTATTTTATTATTTTATTTTTAACCCCTATGAGTCAATCTTACTATTTTTGTGTCTTAGCTAATGATGTAACATTCCTTAATAAAAACAAGCTACCAAGTTTAAAAAGATTATTCTACACTTTTTCTAATCTCATACTCATATTTGGGATTATACAAATTAATACATTTCTAATTTCTCCTCTTTTATCTTTTCCATGTGTAAGCAACTTAAATATGACATATTTAAGGTTGATTTCCACACTTCTAAGAAATGAATTTTATAATAAATATTTCCACTATAATACAAAAAAAAAATCATAACTTTTTCTTGGGATGACCACCCAAAGTTTCCTCTTCTTTCATGATTGCTTTATATGATTAACATTTGTAGTATATGGAGCAATACTTTCTTTGACTCCTCTATTTTACCCTTAGCAATGCTATTTATATTCTATTAACTGTCTCTCCACAGCTCTCAGTAGACTCAGCCTCCTTGGCTGCCACTCAATCCTGGCAGTTTTCCCCAAAATTGCAACCTTCTGGCTTCTGGCAATTAAGTGCCACCACCTGCCCTCTACAGCTTTGGCATTCCATAATCCTCATTAGTATCAGTGAGGATTGTGACAGACCCTACCATCAGCTTCTGCCCATGGAGAAGAGCCATGTGGAAATAGATGAAGACCACCCAAATGACAATAAACAGAGGCTATTTTTTCAGAGCTTGCTACAACAAGGGAGTCAGTCACCATCACTTGTGTTTGGCATAGACTCAAAAGCAGGCATGGGAGGGAAAAGCTTCATAGCAAAAAGTAAGGAAGGCTTCAATTATGTTCTGATTGGAGGTTGTTGACATAAGGAAGCTGGAGGAAGGCTAACTAGAAGTGGGGCATCTTCCAAGACCAGTTGAGAAACAAATTTGGCTTTGGTGATTGGTCTCAAATTGGAATTAGAAACAAAAATAGGAAGCTAGACATTATGGTTAAGTCCTGACCATTCTGAGTAAATTGCTGCACAGGTTGTGACTTGGCTCCTCAGGCAATTGGTGGTAGAGATTATGGCTGTTGTTCATCTATTTCTTCAGCCTCTCACCCACCATTGAATTTCTTAGTGATGTGAACAGCTCTCTTATCCGGGTATGATATATTCCCTGGACTTTCCTATGGATTATATTCCTCAAATAGGATTTCTGGCCTCACTACTCCAGAATGCTCACTACCATGAGCCTTTAATCCCTTCTTTGGGCATTCTAATTGTGGGCCATTGTTTTTAGCAGGATTTCAGGGTCTTTTCCAGGGTAATTAAATCCTACAACTTGAAAGACTATCACCCCAGTAAACAAACTCAGTCACCCAGAATCAGGTTCTAGACCGCTTGATCAAGCAACCTCAAATCTATACCCCCTGGATATTCCTCCATCTTCTACCAGTTGCTACATCTTGCAGCTCTCTTACCAGGCTCAGCATGTCCATACATGGGTTTTGCTATAGTTTAATTCTAGTTATCAACCTGATGGTCAGAAGAGGTGAGGCCAGATCTTAATGGGAAGACCTAGTGCTCTGTACCACTGCAGTGTCTAATCCCATCAAATCTCAGAAGCTAAACAGGGTTGGGCCTGGTTAATACTTGGATGTGAGATTGCCTGGGAATACCAGATGCTATAGGCTAGGGAGAAGAACCCAGCAACCCACTCCCCCAAAACAATCAGCCATTGAAAACCCTATGAACAGCAGAGAAGCACTAACAACAGTGTTTCGCTGGTTGTACATAGGATCACTGTGAGTTGGAAACTGACTCAGTGGCACCTAACAACAACAACTGCTCTGTGAAAAAAGATATCTTCATGCATATGTTTCTACCTGTGGAGAGTGCTCACTCTTAATAGAAATGAATGGATGACCTCTGCAACTCTGAGCATTCAATGGAGTCTAGGGAGCCAAAACCTTTGGGGTATCAGTCCAAATATCCTCAGGTCATGTGTCGGGGTCCCATGTTTTCCAAACCAGGACCCCAGTCTTGTCATAACAGGCCTTTCATTGGCCATTCAATCATTTTAGGAGCTTGACAACTCTATTAGATCCTGAGTTAAGTCTTTAGCTTGTTCTGCTCACACACTGTAGGAAATAAGAGACTGAAAATCATAAAAAAGCCCCTCTGTCAATATTTAATTGTTTGTTAACTGCCCTCCACTTTTTGCTATCTCTCTGTACATCTGGTGTCAAGGCAACTTACTAATATCTAGGCAATTCTATTAGATTCATCAATTGGATTGCCATTTTTTGCCATAGTATCTGTGCCCCACATTTCATTGCCATGCAGAAGGAAAACAATCCAGCTTCCATGTCCTAACTTACCTCCTATGTTCCCAGGCTGCTCCTATTACCAAAATGTACTTGATGATGGGTCTTCTGGTAAACAGATATTGAGATGCAAGAAGTGTATGGGAAAATTTACAAGGGGAAGGAAAATAAAAACAGCATGGAAAGTCTAAATATGTGCCTACTAACAAAGTCTTACCAACCCAATTAGAAGCAATAGATGGAGGGGGATGCCAATCTGAGGAGTCCTACACTGGGCAAAAATGATCAGGTATTGGCTAGAGGCTACATGGGAAGATAAGGCCAACTTGAAGTTGCTAGAACTGGAGATACTCAACTAATTTTACTTCTTGCAGCCAAACAAGTTCTCTTCAAGACCATGCTAGCAGCACAGGCTGCCATCATCCAACCCACAACTTCCTTCCTCTTTCTTGACTCACTTTGTTGACTATAACTTCTGGACAAATGCTTGTGAATAGCTGGTATCTTTCTCTGACTGTTTAAATTTGATGTGAACATCTCACATACTTTCCCTTAAACATAGGTTGGCTCTTGGTTTCAGACATTCTTTACCATGTTAAGGAAATGTAGTCTATTTATAGTTGAAATAAGAGTAATTATTAGGAAAGAATGCAAGTGGCTACTCAGCATCCATCAAGATATTTTTGACATATTGATGTAATAATACTAGTGATTTTAGCTAACTGACTCTGAGTTCTTGCCTTAGTCTCCAGTTCTTTTAGTCTTGCACTTTCTTTTTGCCTACACATATTCATATTCTCTCTCTCTCTCTCTCTCTCTCTCTCTCTCTCTCTCCCTCTCCTTCTGTCCTCTTCTTTCTCCCTTTCTCTCTCTCCCTACCCTTCCTTCATCAGATTACCTTTCTCTAGCCTACAGCACACAGATCTCAGTACTTTTTTGTTTCTGTCACTAGGAATTCAGTGGCTGTCACTTTTTCTTACTTTTAGAACTCTGTTATAAATGGAGAAAAGATTGAGGTTGTCCAAGATTTTGCTTTACTTGGTTCTACAATCAACACCCATGGGAGCAGCAGACAAGAAATCAAAAGACACATTGCATTGGGGAAAGCTGTTTCAAAAGACCTCTTTAAAGTGTTGAAAAATAAAGATGTTGCATTGAACACGAAGGAGCGCCTGATTCATGCCAGGGCATTTTCAGTCTCATCACATGGTTGTGAAAGCTGGACATTGAATAGGGAAGACAGGGGAAGAATTGAAGGTTTTGAATTATGGTGCTGGAGATGAATTTTGAATATACCATGGACTACAAAAAAGGAAAAAAAAAAGAAAAAACAACAACAAATCTGTCTTAGAAGAACTACAATCAGAGTGATCCTTAGAAGCAAGGATGGCTAGACTGTGTCTTACATATTTTGAATATGTAGTCAGGAGACACCAATCCCTGGAGAAGGACATGATGTTTGGGAGAGTGGCAGGTCAATGATAAAAAGGAAGACACTCACCTAGATGGATTGATACAGTGACTACAACAATGAGCTTAAACATAAAAAGATTGTGTGCCTGGCACAGAATTGGAGAGTGTTTCATTCTGTTGTACATAGGATCATTATGAGTTGGACCCAACTTGACAGCACCTAACAATAAGAACTCTGTTACATTCACCACAAGTGTTAAGCACACTAGAACTTTCTCTAGCACAAATCTAGTGGCTCTACTTATTAGGTGTCATTCAAATAATGACTTTATGTGGAACTGTACAGCACAAGTCCAATTCTAAATTGGAAGTGCCAATCTGTGCAAAAATATTGACTTAATCACCTAGTATAATTTCTGAAAAATAGACAAATAATAGTTTGCTGTTAGCGAAAGAGGGAAAGCTTCTATCCTTTCTTACCACCTAGTAACCTTCAGAATATCCTTTCAAAAATCTATACCAGGATACTCTTCCACAGCTGCCTACATTGACCTCAACTTAGTATCTTACAGGAAGAGCACAAATGCCTTAGAGCTAGCTTTTCTATGGTGGACAATTACTGCACTCTATTTCTTCTATTAGGGAAAATGGTTAAAAAGTAATTTGAGGCTTGCAGCATTTATTACTGTATTGTCAGACTTTGATTTTACAGACAGAAACCATTTATGGACCAAGTTGCATGATCTTGATATTGATTCCTGGCTTTTAATGGTCCTTCAGAGCCTTTACTGTAATACCAAAAAGGGATCAAAATGGATGGAAAATGGGCTCTTGATAGAGCAGACTGTAATCCCAAGAGGTACAAATGTCCTAATCCACCTATATAATTTCCTCCCAGACAATTTGGTATGTACTTTTTTTCTTTTTTTTAGTAAATTTTTAGTGTGTAAATTAATGGGTTTCATTATGACATTTTTATACATGCATATCACTTGGAACATCTTCTGACAACCTGGATACATGACTTCTCCTTGTCATAGCATTCTCCTTTATGCTGATGTCATGTTTCCATTATTATTCTGGGAGAGGCCTCAAGGAGCAACTAGGCTTATTGGGCAATTACTAACCTAAGGAACAGCTCAATATCAATTAGACCAGTACCAAGACTGCTTCTTTTGGCAAACACTCTTCAGCATGTAGATAGGGAATATGCAGTAACTCTATAAAAAGATTAACTCATTTCATTATCTAATGGGACATTGTTCAACTAATTCATCCAACAGGCTTATTCGAAGACAGTCCAACACAAAATTCAATAGTCTATAAGTTCTACTATAGTAAAATCAGACTGCTTGTTAGGCTAGCTTTGAAAACCCTCATGCCAGAACCCTATCAATGTTTGATAGTGTCAGAACACTATCAAAGTTGAATCTTGGCACCAAGACAAGACTGGTCAGGATGGTGGCAATGGAACCATGCAGCAGACAGTGTTGTTCCACTAGATCCCTTAGTCTCTTCCTACTGCATCTGAGTGTCCCTTCCCTAGCTTCTTATGATCTTGTGCTTTGGCTGCTAATGTCCAGCATGTGTATATGTTCTTTGGTGGACAATTTTCATAGTACTAGAGTGGCTTTTCCCTGCAGAGTCAGAAAGCCAGAAGCACCTGAGAGTTTAGATCCTAGCTCCCACCACAGGAAGTCATTGACAATCCATGTGACTATTGAGTGCAAGAGTGTGAAAGCCCAACTCCCCTGGCTTAGGTGGGAACATTAAGAGGCACAAGTTACACTCAGAGTTATCCCAAAAATCAGACAAAGTTGCACTCTGAGGGACTTTGCTTGAGATCTTATTTGCTGGCTTCCTCCCCTTCCCAGTCCTGCTTCTCCTTCTCCACTTCTTCTGGAGACATGTCCTTTAAAAGGTGTTGAAATGCAAATCTTTATCTTAGGGTCTGCTTCAGGAGAACCTGACTGAACACAAACTGCCAAGAATTTTCCACTTAGAGTCAAGTTTGGCCAGGGGAAGTGAGGCTGAGCTCACAATAAGAATCACATGGTACCAGCTGTGGGAAGAGGAAGGAAGGAGAAGCTAGAGACCAGGCTATGCCCATTGTCTCTGACCTAAAGCTAAGAGGAGGAAATTGGTGTTGGGTTGTTGTTGTTAAGCACTGTCCAGTCAGTGTCCGACTCACAGCGAC
>VMDO01002930.1:0-97500 GCA_007922755.1 Pedetes capensis | reverse complement strand
TTTTCTCTAGTTTCCTGTCAGGCTTGTGACTAGAAACAAACACATATCTCTATATATACCAGACCCATCTTAATAAAAGAATGTGACTGAGAACCAAAACAGAGAAGGCCAGGAGGCAGACTTTTTTTTTCTCTTTGTATTGCCTTTTTCTTTATATGACATTCAAATTATTCCTTAAAAGCAATATTACTAAAATTTCAAACTATATAGATAAATACATACATGTATCTATACATATACATTATATGTGCACATGCATACATACCCCCCCACACACATACACACACACCGAGTTTCCTGGAAAAATGAGCTCATTTCATGAATTAACTTTGAACATGAGAGATGGAGTATGGAAAAAGGGGGAAACTGTGACATTTTGATCCTGCCTTATAATCTTGCCCCATGTTTGAACTGGGACTTCAGAGAACCACAGACTAGTAGAGATAGGCGTTCCTTCAGGCTCACGGTAAAACTCCTCCTTTCACCACTGAGGAAACCAGGGTCCAGAAATGCTAAGTCACTTCTAAAAGCCAGACAGCCAGATGGTAGAAAAGCTGTAAAATGCATTCATATATTCAGATAAGACCATTCTTCGTGTTTGAGGGTAATAGGCAGGAGGAAGGGGAATGGAGGGCTCTGCAGCCAACCACCTCCCCACCTAGATATATACTTCCCAACCCCTGTAGTCTGAGTACCACTGTGAGCCTCCTGTGGGACAGGGGCTTTTGTTGGATGGTCTGGGCTTCCCTGATAGCTAACACCCTTACACACAGCATACTTGCTGAAAGGTAACAGAATTAAAATCACTGCTCACTTTTACATTCATCCAGTAAGGATGATAAGACTATGTGAGACATACGCCACCCCCAGCAATCAAAAAGGACATTTAGTGGATTCTGTTCCCTTATCAAGACCCATAGCTACCTAGATTTCTCTCATCCAAGTACTAACCAGGCCTGGCCCTGCTTAACTTCTGAGATCTGAGATCAGGCGCGTTCAGGGTGGTATGGCTGTAGATGTTACCTAGATTTCTAAACTTTTGAAATCTCCACCTCTGAGTCCAGTCTTTGAAGACATTGGGAATCCACTAACCCACTGTAGGCACAGGCCCCAGGGGTAAGTGCTTCTTTCCTCCCGCTAAAGGCTCAAACTCCACTATAAAGATCATACCCCACCTTAGCTCTAGGCAGCAGTAGCCCTTCACTCCTGCCACCTTCACATCTCCAAGGTGTACTATCTTTACAATCTATGTCTATATTCTCTATCTTTAATGAATTTGTTCTATACCCTACGTTATAATTTCTGTGTCTTGTATAAGTTCCTTTATATGGGGAAACACAGATGAACCGAGGTATCTGCTGCCAGGGAGGGCGAGGCTGTAGCCAGGGAAGGACTTACCTGCTGCCAACCTCCCCGACCTTACTCCAGGCCTGCACTCCCTTCTCCAGACCTGCTCCCCATGTCTCTCTGCTAACACTAGGAGACAGTCGCTTGTAAACAACTGACTAATCGTAGGGAGAGATACCAGTTGGCCCTTCACCAGGTAGAAAGTTCCTCAAACCTGTCAAGCTAGAAAGTTCCAAGCTTTGGACCTGGCCATAATACAGCAGGTACTACCAGCAGCAATGCTAGCAAGAGACAATGAGCAGGGGTGTGTGCAGATGTACACTTGTGCATTTTTGGTTACAGGCATAGGCATGTGCAGGTAGGAGTTTCCAAAGGTGGGAATGGGGAGTTCTACCTCCTGAATGTAGTCAGGTATGGCCACTGTTTTCTCTGTTCTTATCTTCTCCTTCTACCCTTCTCCCATTTACTACCATTTTTATTGTTTCTTCTCTTACATATGCTACTATGTACCAGTGTAAAGAAATATGTGACCATGTCATATGGTGAGTCACAGTCCAGTGCCTTGAGTGAGTCTAACAGCTAAATCTTATTAATAGTTCAGTGATATAACTCATGACACAATGGTCTAATGTTCAAAAACAACTTCTTCAGTCTCAGAAGCATGAGGGGAGAGGACAGAATCATTATATCATATCATATTATTCTGTTAATCAGAAATAATTTTTGAGAATCTACTATAACAGGGTATCCTAGTCATTAAAGAAAACTGGTGACAAGTGGCAAGAGGTCACAGCAGGCACTTTGCTCATACTCACTACTAGCACCCCACTTAGGGGCTCACAGAGTAGTAGACAGGGGAAGAGGATGGGAAAGGGACGGGGAGGAGATGAGCATTCACTGAGGATGTGGATGATGATAATGGATGGATGGATAGATAAATAGATAGATAGACAGATAGATAGAATGAATCTTAGCTGGGAAGGGAAGGCAGGCAAGAGGACAAATTTTATTTTATTAAATGATATTGGAACAAACTTTTTATTTGATGAAAATAAGATAAATTTTAGTCACATAGTAAAACCTTTAGATTGTTGTCTAAATTACACTTAAATTGAGCATCTTTGTTATAAGAATTGGAGAAAGTCATTGTTCTCTTAAAGTTCTATGTTGTTGTTGTTAGGTGCCCTCAAGTGGTATCCGACTCATAGCGACCCTCATAGGGTTTTCAATGGCTGACTGTTTCAGGATTGCCTTGGGAGTAGATTGCCAGGTCCTTCTCCCATTTTTGCGGGGCTGGGAATTGAACTCGGGACCTCAGAGACTGCAGCACAGCGCTCTACCAACTGAGCTAAATCCCAGCCCAAGGAAACTGTAAATAATGAATATTTCATTATCTATACTGAAGAGAAGAAAGAGGAAGAAGTTTAGCATTCATTGAAAGCTACCTGGCTGCTTGTGATACTTTATATACATTATTTATTTGGTTTTAGAGAGGCTTCTAAGCAATTGAAATCAAAATTCAGATCTTTTTTGCAATATCTCCAAATCAATCTTCAAATTACGGCAAACTCAGGAATTAGAAACCAATTTTGGTGACTAAAGATTTTGTAAAATAAAACATATCTTGTTCACAAACTAAGTCCCCTGCTGGTGTTTGTGTCAGTAGAAAACACCAGTAGACTTCAAAATTTTGATCCATACTGCATCAAATTGCAGGCAACCCACTGCAGCAGTAAATTAATTACATACAAAACAAGAACTGATTTTTTTTTTTTGCCAGCAATGGGAAGGGAACTGACTTTTTTTTAACCACTATTAAATAAAAATTTAAAAGTAATTTTATAAGCCTACTAATACAAAACAACACATTTCAATGATAAAAATGCAGGCTGTGCAAAGCGTAAGGTTCTCACTATATTAACAATGGCCCCACATTACACAGATGGAGTTCCCTTCCTTCTTCGCTTCATAAATGTTAAGAGTAGCACACACAGCTTTTTCACTGTAGATGAACACTTGGTACACACCATAATTGAGACCTTTAACTTGTATGTTTCCTTAGGCTTGGTGTAACTGAGTTTATAGCCTCACTGTGACAAGGGTAAAGACTTTTCATTGAATACATACATCCCCATAATTGTGGCACACACTCAGTGGTTGTTCTCACTCAGCACATGGTTAGTTGTTACTTTTTGTTTCTTCTTTTTTCTTTTTTGTTTTAATTTCAAGAAAAACTAATGAGTCTCCAGAAGCACTGTGAATGCTTTGGGGCTGAATGTGATTTAAAACTGGCAGTAAAAGAAAAAGAAGACAGGGAAGGTAGCTGGTTAATTGACCTTTATTGTGCCTTCTGGTTCATTTAGAAATGGAAATTAAATTAACATGATAATTCAGTCCTACTGTGTTAAGGCTGCTATAAACCCATTAAATTTTATGGCCATTGATTTAGCATTTTTTTCTATTAACTGGGTTTAATTTTCAAAATTGTCATGCAGGTTCTGAAAAGTGGTTCATTCACCCTGGTTCCTCTGAGTTACTAATGTATAGCCTTTTTATTATTATTAAATAGTATTCACTTAGTTATTCAAGCACGGAGGGTCCAACTGCCCTGGAATGCCTAGATTTTGGAAACTAAAGCCATTCAAAGTCTTTATAGGAAGCAAGAGATTTCTGGATTGGAGAAGCCAACAAAATCTCCCAGTGAATTATCAAATTTCCTTAAGATTTTACCCCAAAACTAAATGTAACAAAAGGGAATACTTTGGGTTTGTGAAATTAAGAGAGCCATACAAAAACTTTATTTTGGTATTTCCATCTTTAAAGTGTCTAGATAACATGAAAACTTTCCAAAATGCAACCATTCTTTGTATTTCAGATTCTCAAACATATTTTTATCTACAAACTTTGAATTATGTCCAACTAAAATGTTCTATGTTTGAACTATTAAAAGGTATCAATTTTTACTTGAAGCAAAAAGCTATTTTCTAGATCCTTTAGCAGATGTAGGTCATATGTATGTACTTTTTAACATAGCAATGAGTATCAGTTTACTAAGTCAGAGACTAAAGTTTTATTTTGAAACCTATTGACACCTGAGGTCTCAGAGAATCTTTAAAAGTTGGTCTCATTTAACTTCATAGTATTCCTGAAAAGTAGAAATATGACAATTCTACTTTTAGGTTCCTTTACCTCTAAAGAAAGGAGATAATTGATAGTTCACAGGCCCTCTACTAGAATCTTAAGCTTGTCAAGTTGTGGACTTTCAACCCTAGTTTATACACTCAGGCAAGTAACAGGCACTCCTTTTTGGATTAAATTGTTGGCATTATTTCATTGTATTTTAACAGTATGTTCAACTAAAGTAGCTTATTTTTTTAATGCCACATTATCATTGGTTTGTTTGTATTTATAATCCTAATAGCTGTATTTTTGTGTGCATGCAGCATGCTTTTGTTGGGTTTAACAATTGGCAAACATAATTAAAGACCCTGAGAGCATCTGAAGATACTGTTAGTGGGAGATGGCATATAAATACTTTACCTCCTCTGGAGAAAATACATCAGGTTCTTCATTATCTAAGTACCATTGCCTTCAATGATGTTTCCACTTCAAGTTGTTGTTTCACAGTTACATATACCTCCTAGTTTAATGAATAGCCAGATATGGTACCTACTAGAAAATGCTGGTCTACAGGAAAAGATACATGTGGAAGGGAGATTAATGACTTTAAATGATAACAAAATATTTCTGATGTTGTTGGGTGCCGTGGAGTTGGATCAGACTCATAGTGACCCTACATACAACAGAGCAAAATACTACCCAACACAGTACCAAGCACATCATCTTTTTATATTCAGCCCATTGTTTCACTGTATTTCTTCTCATTTTGAGTCATGCCACATCAGCAAAAGGAGGTCCCAGGGAATTTACTCCATTCCTATCATTAAAACTGACTCTACTTTGAGGGGGCAACTCTTCCCCAGTCGTTTCTTGAATGCTTTTCAGCCTGAGAGGCTAATTTTATGGCACTGTATTTGACACTGTTTCTCTACTATTCATAGGGTTTTCAATGGCTAATTATTTCAGCATTGGGTTGCTGAGTCTTTCTCCCTAGTCTGTCTTAGTCTGCAAGCTTAGTTGAAACCTGTCCATCATGGGTGGCCCTGCTGGTATCTGAAATACCAGTACCATGGCTTTCAGCATCCCAGCAACATGCAAGCCCCACAGCACAACAAGCTGACAGACATTTGGGGGAGCAAAATATTGGATTATTAAAAAATACTAATCCAGTGAAGGCTTCCAAGTCCTTGTTCACAGAGTGTGGAAGCAATGCCTAATGTGAGGCACATCTGCCTCAGCAACAACAGAAATGAAACAAAGGCAAAGAGTGTGAGCACACAGCAAAGGCTTAATGGAGGCTTTTCCTCAAGGACATGTGAGACAGTACTAAAAATAATATCAGGCTACCCCCAAACAAAGGAAGTAAGCTGGGGTGGGCTATAGTCTGATCATTTTTCCACTAGTTGTGAGTATGGTCTTTTTGAAGAAATTTGTTTTTCCTGTGCAATATGCACTCAACGGTTTGTCCTTGGAGACACTGTGGCACCATCTTAGTCCTTGTGGTGCAACCTATGGTTGATTTGGTCCCTGCAAGAAGACTGGGGCAGGGGGAGGAAGGGCACATGCCATACATTGTTGAGAGAGGGCGGGAGGGTAGAAAAAACATTTTCCTTATTTTTAATGGGTAACAGGTTATAAGTTAAGGCATGAGAACTTATCTGCCTCTTGTCCCCATGGTAGTCCCTTACTGTCACTGCAGGAGCCACACCTGGAGCACCTTTTGTACTTCCTGGTATTTAGTAGAACACCTTGCAGGTATAAAGTGTTCTACATATAAAATTAATTATTGCCAACACTTAATTTTATAGCACTGACTAGGCACCCAGCACTATTCTCAGGAACATATATATATATATATATATATATATATATATACATACACAAATACATACATATATATGTATGTAATATATACATATATATGCACATGTATATATTATATATATGTATGTGTATATATTACACATATACATATATATATATATATATATATATATGGGCTTGGATTTAGCTCAGTTGGTAGAGTGCCACTCTACACTTTCTGAAGCTCTGGGTTTGATCCCTAACACTGCACAAATGGGAGAAGGACATGGCAATCCACTTCTGAAGTAATCCTGAAGCAATCATCCATTAAAAACCCTATGAGGGTTGCTAGGAGTTGGCATGAGATCTGAATCCAAGGCACCTAACAATAACAACAAACATATACACACATATATATGTGTGTATATATATGGATGTGTGTGTGTATATATTGTGCATATATATGTATGCATGTGTGTGTATATATACATATGTAAACACAATTACCCTCCTCACCTTATGCATAAAGAAACAGAGGTACAGACAGGTTAAGAAACTTGTGCCAGAATTTGAATTCATGCCCTTGGCTATGCCACCTGTGTTAAATGATTGCTATACTCTTGTTTCTGTTGATTTTAGTATTCTGAGCCTTGTATCATTGTTCATTTATTTCCACTCTCCAGGCTGGGAAACAGATCATTTCTTACTTGTCCCCTTCCTGCACACCTTACCCCACTCCCATTCCCTACAGCCAGCCTTTCTCTCACAGGCTCACATTAAATTTTTCTGAGCTTTTTTGGAGGTTCCAGCATACTGACAATGGACTCCTCGCCAAGCCCTGAACCAACCTCGACCCCAGAGTCTTCTCAGATGTTAGATGAAGAAGATTCTCCCCAGGCTTCAGCAGGCTCTCATCCTCATCCAGAAATGTTAATAAAGGACCTTTGGAACTGGACTCTCAACACTAGTACCAAGTTGCCTGCCCCTGTACCAGAAGTTCCACAGGATCTGCTTCAAGTACTTGACGCAAGCCGAAAGGTCTTATGGGAGGCTAGAAGTGGCTTTCCCTACAGGCAGAAAGGAGTCCGTACATTGTTATCCGCACAGAGCATGGATGGCAACGATGAGATGCCTCACAACAATGAGATACCTCACAACAATGAGATACCTCACAAGGAGCAGATACACCTAGAATGTACCAGGAGTGCCCTTCAGATGTACCTGCAGTTATTGCCTATGTCATGTATGGGATCCTTCTGAGAATACTAAAATAGGATATGATGACACAGAATCAGCTGAAGCATAATTCTTAAATGGTTCTCTTTTGCTGGAATCCTGGAATCTTGAATAATTTTCATTCTTTGATTATGGAATCTAATGATGCCCTCCCCCAAGAGAACTTCCAAAATGCTCAATTACATCATTATTTCAACCCTTGAAGCCTCTGACCTTTCTCCTGCCTGTGAGGGGCAGAGTGGGAGTGGGAAGAAGAAGATAAGGGAGTGAAAAGGGCAGAGGCTATTCCCACATCCTCTTCCTCTTGCTTTTATGGGTTTATCTCTATAGTATTTGCTAGAGTAGCTTTTTGTTTCCTCCTCAAGCACTGTGCCTGCCATGGGGGAGCTGCCAAAATAGAACTGACTGATTATTCTCCTTCTTCCTTGCTGTACCTCAGTTTACCTCTGATACAATCTCACTGTAATCTCTATCATCACACTTTGCTCCCTACATATGGGTGTCTTTAAGATTCTCAAAACTTGGAGATAAGGGTCCTTGTTGTTGTTAGATGCCCTCAAGTGGAGTCCAGCCCATAGTGACCCTATGTACAACAGAATGAAACACTCCCCAACACTGTTGCATGTCAGGCACTATTGTCAGTGCTTCTCTGCTATTTATCAGGTTTTCAATGACTGATTGTTTTGGGAGTGGGTTGCCAGGTCCTTCTCCCTAGCCCGCAGCACCTAGTGTTCCCAGGTTGTCTCCCATCCAAGGACTAACCAGGCCCGACCCTGCTTAGCTTCCAAGATCAGGCAGGATTGGATGTCAGGGTGCTATAGTTGCAGATTGGAGACAAGGGTTAGATGAATAAAACTATCCGCAAGGCTGAAAATAGTCTCTGATGGATTAGTGCTCAACAAGTGATTGATAACTGATCAAAATCATGAATGACTGAAATACACCAACCCTGAACCAAGAATCATCCATGAGAGTAGAGATTATATTCTAGCTATATTGTATTACCTAATATATGATACAGTATATTATCTTATATAGTAACCACACCAATATAAAATAAACAGTAAAGAAATATAGAAAAGACAGGGATAAGAGCATGGCGTGAAGGAACAGAGAAGCCCGTTGAAAGTATTCACAATGGCTAAAGCCGGAACAATGTAAGAAACAAAATTAAGTAATGTAATCCTGGATTATAATGGATTAAAACCCAAAGCATAAAGTAAATATTCATGGGTCCATACTGACATAAAGAAATGATTGAATAAATAAGTAAATGAGGAAAACACAAATATCCCATGCAAGAGAATTCCAAGTAATTTCTGTTGATATTCCTGCCCTCAGGGAGGTAAAGGTAACTCCCTATCTCTTGTGTGAGCTGTGCTTAGTGACTTGTTTTCAAAGAATATGGGAAGAGGAAGAAAAAGGTAACCTGACAGTGCAGAAACCTGGAAAAGCCCACCTATTTCAGGTGATGAAGGTCAACATCAATAGTGATGAGCCATGTTGAGTGTGTAAGAAAAACCTGAGAAACCATCAGACCAGGAAGCAAAGAATCAGGACAATTTACAATGTGGTAATTTGAATGGGATCCTTCCAACTACTCTGCTATGTCCTAAAAATATAGAGATAAAAGAATCAAGTTTTTGATCAAGGAACTTCTAGTCTACAGGGGAGATGGGCAAGCAGATCAGCAAAAACTACAATACAATGTGAAAAAGGCATCAATCTACATATTACTGGATGTGATGCACTTCACAAGACAGGCAGTCAGTATAGACTGGTGTGACATCCTGAGAAGAGTTTAAAAGAATGAGTTGGAATCATAAACCAAGCTGAATCTGGGACAGAAAGAGGCTGATACCAAGCAGTAGAAACAACTGGAGAAATACACAGGTGTGAGGAAGCCTAACAGCTTTAAGGAACTACAAGTGATTCAGCATGACTCATCCATGGGGAAAAGGAAGGAAGTGGCAAGAGGTGAGGCCAGAAAGATTCACAGAGGTAACTCATGACTAAATTGTAGCCCAAAGACAATCAAGGGCTACAGATAACAGTTATGTCCTGGCAATTGTCTATATCAGTATGGATAAATGTTATACATTTCTAAATGTGTGACCTACACACACACACACACACACACACACACACACACACACACACACACACACACAGCCTTCTTACAGTTTACTCACCCACATATCCTTTCCCAAGCCCAGTCCCCACTATCTCTCACCACAAAATTCAAGCTGATTGCCCAGAACTCAGTGAGGTACCAAGGGAAACATAGTTCCAGTTGTAGCAGATAAACTCTTAATGGATAACTTTAATATTTAATATTCTTTATTGCCCATCTGATCAGCACAAATCAATTATAGGATCAGCACATACTTAAAATTCCCAATAAAATGTTTGCAAAAGTTTTGCTTTGGTTGAATAAGATGGGAATGCATCATTATCTTTTCTCCCTTAGAAAACACTCACTAGCTTAGCAATGGCTCACTTGCTACGTAAGGGAACAGAGAACATATTACTGCCG
This sequence comes from Pedetes capensis, assembly GCA_007922755.1. Classification (NCBI taxonomy): domain Eukaryota; kingdom Metazoa; phylum Chordata; class Mammalia; order Rodentia; family Pedetidae; genus Pedetes; species Pedetes capensis. The sequence continues at coordinate 87,458 of VMDO01002930.1, read as the reverse complement.
GTTCATGAAATTCAATGAGAATTTACTTACAAGAATTGTGGTGTCTGAGGACCAATTTTTAAAACTGTAGATCTGGTTCAATCCAACAAATACCCATTAAGTTTCTACCCTGTGAGAGCCACTATTCTGGAGGCTCTGGGGGGACAAGCTGAATTCCCTATGCAAAAACAAATTTTCTCAATCACGCCATGAAGGGTTCTTTATATATCAAAGTTGGCAGGAAATAGAGGACTAAAATTGTTTCAAACTGTTGTTGGCAGTAAGCTTCTGTCTGTGTTAATTACTCTCTATGTTTGATGCTCATCATTCAGTCAACAGTTAACACATTGTAGCCTTTCTGTGATTGACTAAATACCAAATTACTATGGGCAGATATTTTGATTTCTGAGTTTATCAAATTTATATCATTTCCAAACTTAACAATCTAATAGTTTGGGGATTTTTCCAGCCCTAACTCCTTTGGATAAATAAGTAGTCAATGAAAACACTAGATATAAAAACCAAACACTTGTGAAGGACTTAGAAGTTAAGAACCTTAGAAAATACAAACATTTGTGTAAACCCTCCTTACCTTAAATTTGAAAGGGTAGATGACTTATTAAAAAGCAAATTAAAAAGCAAATTTAAGAAGCAAATTTGTACCACATTTTAATGTCTTCTAGTTACACATAATTACATAATGCAGAGATACCACCAATGAATTAACAAAATTTAGTTGGGTCTATGTGCATATACAAAGTGTAATTTTAAAAGATACAGTGAATGTTTAAAATTTATTACTATAAAAGACATATTACCATGACTCCTCCTCAAAATATTCCCCTTGGCTTTGAATACACTTAGCTCATCATTTTTGCCACTTCCTAAAGCAGTTTCGGAAGTCCTTTTTCTTGAGTGTCCTTAGTTGCACTGCCATGGTTGCCTCACCGCCCTGAATCCATTTAAAATGTTTACTTTGCATGGTCATTTTGACTTTGAGGAAAAGCTAGAAGTTGCACTGTGTCAGATCTGGTAAATAAAGTAGATGAGGACACATCATCATATTTTTATTTGACAGAAATTGCCGTAGCAGAAGTGATACATGACATGGAGCATTGTCATGATGGAGGATGTAACTAAAGACACTCGTGAAAGAGGACTTTTAGAACTGCTTCAGAAAGTGTCAAGAACAATGGAATAGGTGTGTTTAAGTCAGGAGTAGAATTTTGAGGGGGATTAATGGCAAGGTATCTTTTACTATAATAATTTTTAATTGAAACATTCACCATATTTTTTGATTATGCCTCATATTTGTGTATTGTGTATTCTCAGTAAAAAAACATAAGGAACAGAAATAAAACAGAAAACACATGTTTTGTGCTTTTAATTTTATGTTCAGTATTCAGCTCACAAAATATATATGAAAATAGGTATTTTAGGATAAAAAAGGGAAGTTAACACACAACAGGCTGCTTACTACCAGTGGTGCAGTGGCACCTGTTTGCATTGGCTTGCAAGAGCTGATTTTGAACATCTTTTCTCAGTTCTATGTGCAGCAACTTAATATGAGTAGCTTGAAATTGGCCATGCTGAGAATAGTTACACCACAGAAATTGGCAACTGCTATAAATCAGAGCTGTTTTTTTTTTCTAGGAGAGTTTTCTAGTAAACATTTACTGGAATACCACATACATATTATATACACACATACAGATACTTAAAACATATATTAAGGAATAGAAGGCTAAGAAAATATAAGTACAGATTTATTTTTGTACTCTTATGTTGGACATTGACAGACTTCCTCTTTAGTAGATATGTAAATGTAGATAAATACATGATAGATAATGAAAAAGAAATATGATAAATAACAAGATTATAACTATAAAAGAAAATAAGTAAATAAAGTTGAAATTGAAGACATGTTATTAGGTGCTGTGGAGTTGTATATGACTCATAGCAACCCTCATAGGGTTTTCAATGGCTTATTTTTTTTTAAAGACATAGTAGCTGATAAATGTTGTAACAGTTAGCTTTCCAACACTATAATAAAAACCTGAAATAATCAATTTATAAAGAGAAAAGGGTTGTTTGGCTCACAGTTTTGGAGTTTTGAGTCTGTGATTAATTGACTCCATTGTTTTGGGCCTGTGGCTGCATATCACAACAGAGAACTCAGAACAGAACAACATCACTCACCTCATGGTTGGGGGTGAGAACTGAGTCTAACTATCTCCTTCAAGGACATGCCCCCAATGACCTAAAGAGATCTGAAAGTTTCCACGACCTTCCCAATGGGGTCAAACTGGGAAGACACCTTCTTTAACAAGTGTAGCTGGGAAAACTGGATATCCACATGTAGAAGACTGAAACTAGATCCTTATCTCTCATCCTGTGTACAAGATCAAAGACTTTAATGTAAGACCTGAAAATTTGAAACTACTAGAGGAAAACATATAGGAAACACTTCAAGGTCTAGGCATATGCAATTACTTTCTAAATAGGACTCCAGTAACTGAGGAAATAAGAGCAAGAACTGACCAATGGTATTGCCTCAAATTAAAAAGCTTCTCCATAGCAAAATAAACAATCAACAGAGTAAAGAGACACCCTATACAATGGGAGAAAATATTTGACAGCTATTTTGACAGCTATTTATCTGAGAGGGGCTGGGATTTAGCTCCGTTGGTAGAGCACTGCGCTGCAGTCTCTGAGGTCCCGAGTTCAATTCCCAGCACCGCAAAAATGGGAGAAGGGCCTGGCAATCCACTCCCAAGGCAATCCTGAAACAGCCATTGAAAACCCTGAGGGTAACTATGAGTGGGATACCAACACAACAGCACCTAACAACAACAACATTTATCTGAAAGGGGATTAACATATAGACTATAAAGATCTCAAAAAATTAACCAACAAAAAAGCAAATAATCCAAACTAAATAAATAAATCCAAAATAAATGGGAAATTAAACTGAATGCTTTTCAAATAAAGCACAAATAGCCAATAAATCCATGAAGAAATGTTCAACAACATTAGCCATCAGAGAAACAAAAATCAACTACATTGAGATTCCATCTCTTCCCCATCTTATCCCCATCAGAAAGACTATCATCAAGAAGACAAACAACAAATATTGGCAAGAATGTGGGGGAGAGGGAAAAGGCACTAATTAACTGCTGGTGGGATGTAAATTAGTTTAGTCACTATAGAAATCAGTATGAAAGTCCCTCAAAAAATTAAAAATAAAACTTCCATATGATACTGCTATACCACTTCTGAGTATATATAAAAAAAATCAAATTCACCTTACTTTAGAAATGCCTAACATTCATGTTTATTGCAGCAACATTAATAACAGTCAAATTATGGAATCACCCTAGATGCCCTTCAACTGATAAATTGGCAAAGAAAATGTGTTATGTACATACAATGGAGTTTTAATCAGCCATAAACAAGAATGAAATTAAATTGTTTATAGGAACATGGATGGAACTGGAGCATCATGTTAAATGAAATAAGCCAGTCTCACAAAGATAAGTATCACATTTTCTCTTGTATGTGAAATCTAGAAGGAAAAAGGGACACAAAAATAAAAGAGGTACTACTAAGGATGTGGAATGGGGAGTAGGAGGGTATAGGAAGATGTATAGAGGAAGTGACCATGATTAAGGAACTTTATAAGCATGTATGGAAAGGTTGTGATGAGACCCCTCACTTTGTACAATTAACATATGCTTTAAAAAAAAGTCCATAAAAACAAATACAGCAAAACATTAAGATATGTTTAATATGGGTGGCTGTACCAGGTGCGGTGGCACACTCCTATAATCCTAGTGACTAGGGAGGCAGAGGCAAGAAGATCACAAGTTCAAGACGAGAGGTAGTCTGCATAATTTAGAGAGAACCTATCTCGAAAATTTTAAAAATGGGCTGGAGGTGCAGCTCAGTGGTACAGCACTTGCAAAGCATGCAAGCATAAGGCCCTGGGTTCAACCCTCAGTACCACAAAAAAAAATTTTTTTAAGAAATTATTGGTGGCTGTAAAATGTGTTCAGCATATATAGGGGGGTATTATTTTATGAACTTTCTATAGAAAAAGGAAAGAAAGAAAGAAAGAAAGAAAGAAAGAAAGAGAGAGAGAGGAAAAAAATGAAAGAAAGAGAAAGAAAGAAGGAAGAAAGAAAAAAGAAAGAAAGAAAGAAAATATTAACAATTTAGTCATTGGTTCATAGGATAACAGCAATGACATTGCATCTGAGATGCTAAGCACATTCCTATAATCAAAGTGTTTGGGACCTATTAGAATAAATACAAATGACTAACAAAAATTTGATTTTTCTGAGCCAGACATACAAGTGCAAATCTTAATTCAGCTACTTCCTAATTGTGTAACCTTTGAAAAGTTGCTTGATATCTTTGAAATTCAATTTCTTTACCTATTAAATGGGGAAATGAGAGTATTATAAATTAATTTGATTTGCTAGAATTTAAGAGAGAACATTTTTAAAGTATCTGATATAATATATGGTATATGTTAGTTGTTGTTGTTAGGTGCCATGGAGTCGGTATCCAACTCATAGCGACCCTCATGGGGTTTTCAATGGCAGACTATTTCGGGATTGCCTTGGGAATGGATTTCCAGGTCCTTCTCCCATTTTTGCGGTGCTGGGAATTGAACTCGGGACCTCAGAGACTGCAGTGCAGCACTCCACCAACTGAGCTAAATCCCGGCCCAATATATGGTATATAGAAGATAGTAAATGAAAATTAGTTCCTTCTCCTTTCCCCTCCCACCTCCTCCATTGGCTAGGTGTATCAAATACATAAATTAATAAGTTATAGTCCCTGCACTCTAGGTATTTACAATATAACAGGACAAAAGATTTCTGAATGACTAATTTCCACTTCTGCATCTGTACCACAGTGGCATCCAATCCTGTCACATCTCAGAAACTAAACAGGATCAAACCTGGTTAGTACTTGGATGGGAGACCCACTTGGGAACACTAGGTGCTATAGGTTTGGGAGAAGGACCCAGTCACCCACTCCCAAAAATCAATCAGCCATTGAAAACCTTATGAATAACAGAGAGGCATGACATTAGTGTTTCATCTGTTGACATAGGGTTACCATGAGTCAGATTCTGACTAAAAGGAATAACAATTTCCATATAGTATAACTTGGTGAAACAATTAGGATCTCATCAGGCAACAGATGGTACCTCAAATTGGGTAATTTCTGAAGGATCTAATAAAGTGACTATTTACAAAGCTGTAGGTGTAGTGAGGAAAACCACAGGAGACAGTGCAGTGTCCCAGAGCCCAAAGCAATGTGGCACAGACAGGCTGAAATGGTAGGGGAAAATCAGATGTGATTACCTAAAAGGAAAGAATGAAACAGTGGTGTGGTAGAACTGGCCAGCTTGAGAGAGCATACTGTGCATCTCTTCCTGACTCCACTTTGAGTGACATCACATGAGTAGCTTGAAATTGGCCATGGTGGGAGTGTTTATACCACTGAATTTGGCAAGCATTACAAATTAGAGCTTCCCCAACCTCCAAGCTAGTCACTAACCATTGACTAGCATATCAATTTTGTAGGATCCACCCCAAGAACCCACAGGAAGGAAATAAGAACAATAAATACTCCAAACTTGTTAGGTTGTTGTTAGGTGCTGTCAAGTCAGTATCCGACCCATAGTGACCCTCATAGGGTTTTCAATGGCTGACTGTTTCGGGATTGCCTTGGGAGTGGATTGCCAGGTCTTTCTCCCATTTTTGTGGTGCTGGGAATTGAACTCGGGACCTCAGAGACTGCAGCACAGTGCTCTACCAACTGAGCAAAATCCCATCCCACTCCAAACTTACTCTCCTCATTTCCTCTCTTCTCCTGACAATGGCCAAACAAAATCAGAAGCCAAGGTCAAGAAAGTGCAGGGATCCCTTTCAGGTTGTCCTGATCCATTCAGGCCAACAGCAGAGTGGAAGGGATGAAAAAGTAGAAGTGGAGGAGCAAACAGAAGCACCCCAGGCATGGGTAAAGAGAGGAGCTCTGTATTAGAGCTGTATGTGGAGCTGTATTGAATTGCAAAGGATGGGATAATAATATTCCCTGGGAAAGTCAGGAGAGACAGAAGATGGGTTTTGGAAGATGAACATGAGTTTGCCAAATACATTTTTTTGTTGTTGTTGTTGTTAGGTGTCATTGAGTCAAGTGTTACTCATAGTGACCCTATGTAAAACAGTACAAGACACTACTCAACACTGTGCCACTCACATGATCTTTTTATGTTTGAGCCCATTGTTGCAGACACTATGTTTCTTTTCAATTTGCGTCATGCCACATCTGCAAAAGGAGGTCCCAGGGGCTTTACTCCATTCCCATCATTAAAGTCAACTCTACTTTGAGGAGGCAACTCTTCCCCAGTAGTTTCTTGAATGCCTTCCAGCCTGGGAGGCTTCTTTTTTGGCACTAAATTTGACAGTGCTTCTCTACTATTCATAAAGCTCTCAATGGCTAATTGTTTTGGGAGTAGGCTGCCAGGTTCGTCTTCCTAGTCTGTTTTAGTCTGGAAGCTCAGCTGAAACCTGTCCACCATGGATGGACCTGCTGGTATCTGAAATAATGGTGGCATAGCTGGTGGTATCTAAAATTCTGGTGGCATAGCTTTCAGCATCACAGCAATACACAAGCCCCCACAGCACAACATGCTGATAGGCATGGGGACTTCTCTGATCTACAGAGTTAAATTCCTAGAAGATGAATTTCATATTGTCCCTCTTCTGCCTAAAAACAACAAACTGCTCCTTCTTGCCCTTGAAGCAGAGTTCACGTACTCTGCATGGCTTCAAAGACCTTGTGGACTCCAGCCCTTCAGCCCCATCTTGCAACTCTACTCCCTGCTCTTCCAGGAATACTCATCCCTGCAATTCCCAGCAGCAGCAAGTAGGTTTTCAATTCCTAAAATGCGACTGCATTTCTCTCACCTTTTCCTCCTTTACCTAGTGAACACCATCTTAATTTTCAGATTGTAGGCATGACATCTTCCCTGTACTGATATCCCTGACTTTCCTGCCTTTCCCGGATCTGTCCCTTTCCCAAATGTTCTGTGCATAGTTCTACCCCAGTTCTTAACATCCTGAATTGCAGTTGTCAGCTTCCTTGTCTATCTCTCCTATGAAAAAAATCCTTGAAAACACAGATTATTGTATTCAACTTCATATCCCCAGTCCCTAGTATGCCATATGGTGAGTTCTCGAAAGAAAAACCTGACTGGATAAATCTCTAATAGTAAAATATTAGCCACAGAGATAGGCATCCAGGGAGAATTTTTGCTGAAATAGTCTCATCTTTAATAATAAAGGGGATGTCCACTATATCTGCTATTAAACCATCTTGGGGCTAATTAAATCCAACAGAATATGTGGGGAGTTGGACCCTCCCTTGCTGTTGTAAGGAACACAGACATAAAGTCCAAGATGCCCCTAGTAACACATAGTAGAAACTTCAGGTGAAATTTATTGGGGGAAAAAAGCCATATGACTAAAGCATACCCATAATTCCTTTAGTTTTCACAGAAAGTATGGTTGGCTCAGCACAGTGGATGCCTCCTTCCATGGAAAATGGAAATATTGTTGTTGTTGTTGTTAGGTGTCATCTAGTTGGTGTCCAACTCATAGCAACCCTAAGTAAAACAGGTGACACACTCTTATCAGTGCTTCTCTTCTACTTAGAGGGTTTTCAATGGCAGATCAATTGTTAGGAATGGGTTGCTAGGTCCTTCTCCCAAGCCTACAGCATGTGGTATTCCCAGGGGTCTCCAATCCAAGTACTAACCAGGCCCAACCCTGCTTAGCTTCTGAGACCTGATGGGATCAGATGCCACAGGGCTATGGTTGCAGGCAAGTAGAAATGAGAGGGGAGAAAAGAGCATCTACTGACTACGTGTCACAGGAGCTTCTAGTCTGGGTAAAAGTAAGTGTATCTAGTGGCACCATCTTCCCAATGACCTAGTTCCCTGCCCAGCTACTTCATGGAGGCAGGAGGCAGGAAGCAGCTACCAGGGTCTTTAATTGACATGGTATATTTCACCACCTGTGACACTCCAGTGTGTGGAAAATTCAGTGTGAAACACAATTCAAGTGCATAAAACTGCCACTCCCATTTTAGGTGGAGGTTGTAGTTCTGCACTAGGCAACACAGCCCACAAGCACAGAAGTCTGAGAGGGAGGAGATCCCCTTTCCCAGCTTATGCCGGGGATAAAAACACTAAAGATGTCCTCCTAATGCATGTCCACACTCCCAAATGGTCTGAATATTGTTCCAGTTACATACTGCTGTGTAACAAATCAACCCAAATATTAGTGGCTTAAAGCGGCAATAAATAATTTTATTATCTCTCACAGTTTCTCTAAATTACTATTTGGGAAGTCCTAGACTGTTTCTGGTTCAAGATTTCTCATGAGGTTATAGTGAGATGGTGGTTAGGGCTGAACAGCTGGTGGCAACCAGACATCTCTGTCTTCACACAGTCTCTGAGCTTCTCCATGTGGCCTCTCTACCCAGACTAGGTTGGTTTTCCTCATAGAACATTGACCTCAAGCCATTCTGAATGCTTAGGAATCCAGAGAAAGTATTTCAGTGACCTATGTAGAGTTGCATTCTCTTTTATGATCTACCCTCAGAAGCTACATAATGTCATAGTGGCCACAGCCATGAGCCCACCCAGATTCAAGACCACTTTTCCTGGAGTATAACACTGTAGCAGATTAAAGGGGAGATATTGATGCAGCCATCTTTGGAGCATACAGTTTGCCAAAGGCACCAGGAAGTATTGGTCCAAAAAGAGCCCTCCAAGCCGGGCACCATGACACGTGCCTGTAAACCCAGTGACTCAGGAGGCTGAGGCAGGAATATCCTGAGTTCAAGGCCAGAGACAGCCTGTGCAATTTACCAAGACCCTGTCTCAAAATAAAAACTAAAAAGAGGCCGAGAATGCAGCTCAGTTGATAAAGTACTTGCCTAGTATGTGTGAGGGAGAGAGAGACAGAGGAGAGAGAGAGAGAGAGAGAGAGAGAGAGAGAGAGAAGGGAGATAGAACCCTCATTTAAACTAAAATAGCCATGTTACCCAACTTTCACCATTCATTTTCTGTCAGTTACTATTCATACATAGGTAAAATCCCATGGAAAAAGGGTACAGATAGTGCTTCCAACTTGGCAGAGAGATGCTAGGAAGAGAAGAAAAGACTTTTAACTTTCCTTAACAACATAGTAAGGTGTGTGTGTGTGTGTGTGTGTGTGTGTGTGTGTGTGTGTGTGTAGACTCTAGCTGGCATAAACATTAGCTGTGTGTTGAGAGTGAGTTTGAGAAGATGAAAGTAAAGTAGGAAGATCTAGTAGGATGTTATTTGTCATCTAATCCCTCTAAGTGTACCTCTTCTGTTTTAAAATAAGAAACACAATAGTACTTACCTCAAGGAGTAATTTTGAGAAAAACACAGGTAAATTAATATAGGTAAAATGATAGGGCACTCGGTATGGTGGGGTATACCTGTAATCCCAGAACTTGGGAGTCAGAGACAGGAGGATCCTAAGTTCAAAGCCAACCTGGGCTATATAACGAGATATTGTCCCAAAACAATTGGAGCAAATAGTTGAGTGATAATGAATAAGAATCACAGAGGAAGACTACTCTTGTAGCCTTAGACACAAGCCTAAACATTCCCCAGGGCTTTCTTTCAAAATGCTCAGTTGTAAAAGCTTGGAGAAGCTGTCAAGTTTCTCAACTGCTCTAAAATTCAATTTCTTCATCTGTGAAAAAGAGATAACAATAAAATGTAAATGTGCACTTAATTAATGCAAATTTGACTCTGTGATCTCTGCAAAAGAGAGAGAGTAACAGTACGCATGAGCACAAGAGAAAAAACTAATTTAAATTATGTAACCATAATTTAAAACATTCTCAGTCAATAAGCAGAGCTCTAAAGTGAACATGATAAAGAAAAGCAGAATTTGCTATTGCCTGGGTGGATTAGGTTCCCACATGTCTGCCCTATACTAAGTTTGATTACAAAGGTTAAATGTACATTTTTTCCATTTGATATCACCCTACATGACATCTACTGCAACTGGGACCAGGCATGATTGGTTGATCAAAATGTCATTAAGACAAGGCATTACAGAAAAGTCACACACACACACACACACACACACACACACACACACACACACACACATTCAGTAATCTGCTTTAAATTAAAACTCAGAGACATAAATTCATTACACTATATTTTGATGTATAATCAAGACTTTAAAATGATCTTTTCAGTTTCCTTTTTGGGGGGAAGTTGGGGGACAGAGTCTCATTGTATAACCCTAGCTGGCTTCAAACCCACATCCTCTTACCTCATACTCCCAAGTTCTAGGATCATAGGCATGTGCTACTATGACCAGTATAATTTCTTTATTTTTTATTAGTATGGGCCCTTTGATTAGAGTTCCACAACATACGCCTAGAGTAAATTTTGCAGTAACAAGACAACTCCAAGAGTCAAAACTAATAAGATTGAGACCAGAGAAATGTAAACAAGTGTAATCTTGTCTCAGACCTTTGTGAGCTTAAAAGAGGTGGCCCTTTGCAGTTAGTGCATGATCTATCTCTTTGGAAAGCCACCATGCATTTCCTAAAGCATGTTTAGTGCCTACACACCTATCAGGTAGGTTCCAGTCCTGACTGGCAGAACCTCGCTATTGGTTTAAAATCTGGCTTACATGAACTACCAAGTCAATCTTGTGTTGCTGTATATTTCTCCTGCTCCTTTATCCCTTCAGGATTTGAACCACAAATCAAACCTCCAATCAGCAATTGAAATACCCAAACTGACTCCCAAAGAAATCTCAAGAATAATATGACTCCATTTCAAGTTACTTAGCTAAACCAAATCCTCAGGAAGCATCACCGAGGATGCCAGATAATGTCCTCTTGCCACCAAGAGAGTCAGAGAAGCTCCCTACTACCAACCAAAGGCACACACACAAAAAGTAAATAAATAAAAAATAAAAAATAAAAAAATAAAGGCAGGCACTGAATCCACAAACTTTCAAATGGAGATGTTCTGGATGCACAAGAGTTTCTACTTGGCCACAGGCAGGAAGAAAGCCCTTTTGTCCACCTCTATTGTGGGGCTATGCATTGATATTCCTGCCTTTCTTCCCACAAATCATTCTCCAGTGTCCCAATTCTCAGTCCTCCCTCTCTGCTGTCTCCCTCCCACCCCTCCCTTGCCTCCCACAGAGTTAGCTGATTCCCATTCTAGTGTGAAATAGAAGAAGGAATCTTGTGGATTATTAGTGTAGGTCATCCTCAGTGTGTAGCTGCCACTAATTTACTTGACTGTGGCTCTCTGTGCTCCTCATCTTGATGTTGGTTAATTGCCAAGCCCAATGCCTTCCCTAATTTCTTCTTCTGCATGCCCACAGCCATCTCCTCAAGTCATGACCCATCATCTCTTCCCTAGATCAAGTAACAGCTTCCTCAGTGGGCACCCAGCTACCTATTTCCTTCTCACACCATCACACAGAGTTGCTATCTCATTATGTCAGACCCTCTCTTCGAAACCTTTAGTGGGTCCACCCATCCTTTGGGATAAAGTTCCAGTTTTCCCACAGGACATACAAAGCTTTTCACTGTTTTCTCCAAATGTCATGAGCCTCATCTGCAGCCACTTTCCCTTCCCAAAATCCTCACTTGAGCCTCAGTGATGTCCCAATTTATCCTGATCCTTTATCTATGTTTTTCATACTGTTGTTTTCTTTCTGGAATGCCCATCTCCCAAAAGCCTTGATGAACAACTGCTCATCTATCAAGATCCAGGCTAAATTTACCTTTGTACAGATTCATTCATTCACCCCCGCATTCATTCCCTGAGCTCCACCCATGTGCCAGGCAGTGTCCTAGGTCCTGGTGATATAGTCATTGGTATGCAGAGCTCACAATCCAGACATCAAAAAACAAACTCCCAAGACTGAAATGGTGACAAGTCTGAAAAGGAAAAGAAGTGCTTATAGCAAACAAAACTCTTTTTAAAGGCCCTATGTTGGGAAGGAGCAAACAGGTGAGAATGAGAAAAGCCCAGGTGGAGAAAAGAGCTGCAGTGAGTAGTTGTGAGTGATGCTAATAGAAGCCTGACCACATGAGGCCTTGATATCCACGAAAAGGAATTTGTATTTATTTTGAGGACAGTGAGAAGACAGTTTGGAGTCTTCAGTGGAAGGTGACTGGATCAGCTTTGCTTTCTGAAAAGATACCTTGGCTGCCCTCCAGAGAATGGGTGTGAAGGGGCAGGATGAATCATCACTAAAAAGGGAATTCAACTTAATTCCTTTACCACATATGAAGTGACAGCGTGGAAGAGAGACCCAACCTGTTCTGCATGGTACAGAGAACAGTCCTGGAATTTTATATTTGCCATAGATAATTGAAGAGAGATGAACAACGTACAGTCAGGATGAAGTTGTCCTTATTCATCACCAGGTCCTGATCCACAGACCTGCTTGTGTCTCGCCCTACATCCAGCATGGTTTGACCTGGTATTAGAAGAAGATTGCTTCCAGATTTTCTACAACAACAACAAAGTATACAATCGTACATTTATGTGCACTTAGTCATTATATTTTTATTTTAATATAGTCATGAATATTTCCTTACAGGAGCAAAAATGTTACCTTGATCCTTTCTTATATATGGTTGTTAAGTTGGTATCAGACTTAATATTCCTAAATAAACAATATCTGTATGCTTGGCATCATTTGTTTTACAAAAACATTTTACTTGAGAATTTTGTTCTTTGCACCAATAATTCAGTTGTTAGTTGTCAAAATACACATACACATCACACACACATACACACACACACACACACACACACACACACACACACAGCAGGAAGAAACAAAAAGTATTTGTGGCAGACTAATCACTGGAGATATCAGGTAGCATGCAAATCCATATCCCCTGAAACATCCTCGCTGAGCCTACAGTGTGGTCAATTCCAGCCCAGGAAACCTGGAGGTAACATTTGCAATGTTGAATGAATTGCCAGGGAATGGGAAGAAGGAATATCTAAATTTTGACTTTGAGATAAAAGACCTTAGATGTTAGAAAGAAGAAACTGGTACATAGTTTTAAGCAGAAGAGCTCATCTCTTACTCTATGTTCTCACCCCACACCATCCCCTGCTCCTACTGCCATTCTAAAAGGGTTTGAGTATGTCAGAGAGTCACAGAAATCCAACTACAGTGAAAAGTTCTTTTAAAAGATCAGTTTTTCACTTCTGGATAAACTATGGACTTGGGGCAGGGGTACCAGAGCATTCCCCTCTAATGTTTGGGAAATAAAAGAAGAGAACATATATCTTTCAGATACAGTTGGAGAGTGGTAGTCTTTGCAAACATATCCAGCCCCATGAGACTTGAGGAAAATAAAAGCATGGATGTGGATGGTATGTGCACAAAGACATGACAAGTGGCCCTGACTGCCATCAGGATTGGAGACCTGCAAGTACATATCTCAGGGACCCACCTTTAAGCCCACCTGGGGAGGAATCCCCAAAAGGAGGAGGAGAATGAGCCACCTGTAGTGTGAGAAGAGGGAAGATTGCTTCGCTGTGTGACTCCTCTGGGTATCAGCCAATGCAGGAGAATCGACTACAGGAACATCAGCAGAACAGAAAACTGATGTGACTTCTCTCTGCCTTCAACATCATTAAGAGTAACTTCCTCTCCCCTCAGCGTAATTAAGAATTGTATCAGAAGAAAGGAAGAGGAAGGAAATTTGGGTGGAGAAAATAGTCAACACAGTTGAATGCAGAACTCATTCAACTTTGAGCTGGACTATGTCTATTTTATACATCTTGACCCAGAAATTAATACAGTAAACAGGTTTACTTTGAAAACAGGTTGAAGACTTAGTGCCAGAAGTGAAAGTCTGTCTAGAAATAGTTACTTTTTGGAATGAAAATGTATGACCATATAGCTAATGCCAGTTACAGGTATATATTGCACCCTACAGGAGGACATAGAAGTTTCCTGACACATAGCTTGTTGCCTGACTGTTAGGGAAGTGAATGAATGAGATGAGAGCACAGTAAAAAGGAGTGCTCAAAAGGCCCAGAAGGTCTAAGCATGTGATTGAGACAGATTATCCAAGACTTCGAGGCCTGCTCAAAATAACCCCTTCCTATGTCACAGCAACTCAAGAGAGTGAATTAAATTTTTCATTCAAAATCTGACAGAAAACATAGTTGATGCATGGTTGTAAGACATCTTCCTCTTAGGTGACCCCTCAAGATCCACTTTAATTATTGGCAAAAGCACCACTTAAGAGAATTACAGCAATTTAATTTGGCTACAACCAAAGCAGATACCTTTGCTTTCAAATTCATTGGAGCCAGCCAGGATTCTTTACTTTTGATATTCTGCATGTGATAATATGCATGTTAATTATATTCAAACCATTCTTTTCAAAGCTCACAAAAGAAAGGTGCAATTCTCTCCACTCTGTCCCCTCCTGAGATAAAGAAAGGAAAAGAAACTAAAATCAAAGTCTCTTTTACTAAAATCCATGAAAGTCATACTTTGGATAGTTGTTTTTATTGCCAAAAATCAACTAACTGTCCCCTCCCACCTCATTACTTCTTCTTGTTATGGATTTTCTCCATTGGAAATCATCTGGGATTCGTGCTTCAGCGTAAACATGGGGAGGAGAGGAAAAGGTGTTGTGCAAGAAAAGGAAAAGAGGGAGGAGGTTGTCTGACTGGGGTCAGAATCAAAACATTCACAAAGGCAAGCATCATCTGCAAGCCCAAGTGCAACGCCTCAGGAATGGCACCTAAGGGGAGCTCAGAAGCAGCAAACAATAAGAAGGCAAAAACCAGCCAGGCACCAGGTGGAATAGATGCAGAGATGGGCACCTCCAATACCAAGGTGAAATTGGTCACTGGGATGTTCTTTAAAGAAAGCTTACATGCTGCCTGAAAAGGCCCATGCAGCTCTCCAAGTGAGAAATACTCCTGGATTGTTATTATTTATCTAGAGCCCCAGGTGTACACTGATCTCTATAATAGGTAGCATGTGCCAAAACAAAGAGTGGAGCCCTTGCCCTGAAGAGTTTGCTATCTAAAGGCACATTTGGGTACAGTTATGCTCCACGAATCGGCAAAGCAGAAAATAAACACTGCACAAACAGACACCAAGGAATAGATCTTTGCTGAATGTGTCAGAGCTCTCAGAAACAAGGGGGTTTTAGAAGAGTTGTAGGTTTTGTTTTATATTGCATTGGATTCCAAAAAAAAAAAAGACTAATCTGTTGTTCATAGGATTTAAAGAGACCTTAACAGGATAGAGCAATAGGCTAAATACATCAAAATGCCTTTAAATAAAATCTATAATATACAAATATACATTTGGGTACAAAAACAAAAGGACAGTTTCGAAGCTGATTACAAAGTAGTACTATCAATATGGCATTGTGGCAAAACTCCCCAAATAGTAAGTTGATCTCAGGATAAATCAGTAAAGGAGAGGGTTCAGGAAAGCCTCTGAGCAGACGAGACCTCCGAGATCAGGTCATAGATACCAGGTGATGTAGTGGTTATGAGACCAGGCTAGCTGCTAGACCAGTTTAGCCTTGGGAAAGTTAGTTTACTTCTCCATGTTACAATTTCCTCACTTATAGGAAGAAAATATAAAGGAAGAAAGGAAGGAAGGAAAGAAGGAAGGAAGGAAGGAAGGGACGGAAGGGAGGGAGGGAGGGAGGGAGGAAAGAAAAGGAAGGAAGTAGAATTTGTATAGGAATCAACTCCATAAGTATGAAGGCCAAGAAGTCCCACAATCTGCTATCCACAAGATAGAGAACCAGGAAACCTGGTAGTATAATTCAGTCCAAAGGTTCAATAAACAAGAAAACCTATGGAGTAAGTCTTAGCCTGAATCCAAAGACCTGATACCCAGGAGCACCGATGTTCCAGGGCAGAAGAAGATGGATGCCCCAACTCAAGCAGAATGAGAATTTGCCCTTCCTGCCTTTTTGTTCTACTCAGGCCCCCAACAGTTTGAATGGTGTCTACTATCATTGGTGAGAGAAACATTTACTCAGTCCATTGATTCAAATGCTAATCTCTTCCAAAAATCTTCCTCATAGACATACAGATATACTGTAAGATCAGCTATCTGTGCATCCCTTAGCTTAGTCAAGTTTACATATAAAATTATCCATCATAGATGGGATCCCTCTCAATCTACTCCCTTCCTGGACTGGGGCCTGCAATTTCCACTCTCCTTTAGGTAAAATGCTTCCCTGAAAACTGAGCCTAGAGCAAGGTCAATTCCACCAAGATTTGCCATAGATAGTTTGCTCCACCAACTCCCAAGCTGTCTAACTTTGGATAATCAATGCTGTAAAGGGGCTCCAAAGCCCCTGTCAATCTTAGCAGACACTTTTCTAATTAAGGGAGGGAGCATGCCCCAGCAAGACACCTCACTCTCCTCTCAAATCCTAGACCACACCATTCCTCCCAATCTGCTGTGACTGCTTACTGGAGACCACAATGAGGAGAAAAGAACACAAGCTTCAACTCCAGTCTTGCACTGGATGCCACAGGTTGATGCCACCACTATTAAAAGCCATTTGAGTTGATGAAAGAGTATTTGTAATAACAGTATCGGGTGGTATTTGCTATTTCTGCCAGTGATTGTGCCAACTCAGTTTGTACAGAGTCCTAGAATCGTTGCATATTCATGCATTCTATGTGCCTTCTTCCTCCTTTCTCATGACTGAGTGACTTTTCACTTGACCTTTTCTGCAGAAACACTGCTTTAACTTAAAAAGGAAAAGAAGTAAAGACAGAAAGACTTATCATCACCTCAAATTCGACCATATTCCCCACTTTGTCACCACTCTCACGGGAGCTGACATACTCTTCAGAAGCTGTCCATATTCCTTCTAACCATGATGGGAAGGGGAGGGATGAGTAAGGGAGAGGAGAGGAGAGGAGAGGAGAGGAGAGGAGAGGAGAGGAGGGAGGAATCTCCAAAGCATTAGATAGATTTGGCTAGATTGATGTCATTACTCATTAAGAAAACAGGCAATCTGCTTCTTGTTCTCATTGGAGAAAATAAATCTGCACAGAGCCCAGCCAAATAATGTGTAGCAAATGATCAATGTTATCTGAGGGAGAAGATGATTGATCCTTTATTTCTTACACCCTCTCATGCATAATGCATAAAATCCAGGGTGTCCTCGGCTTGCCTTAGGATCTAGCAATGATGTACCACATTACCATGCAGAACACTCATTCTGAATTTCTAGTGACAGTCTCCATATCCCTGAGCAAGTGGGAGCCAGGAAAGCTTTAGAATTCAAGAGTCCCTGATAGCAGAATGATGGATTCTTGAATCCCTTTCAGGCCTTTTTACAAGCACATGCATGACTCATAGAAAGTCTCAAAGAGAATTCAGATCTCAATATCCTCTAATGTAAAAGAAAATTGATAATATTGTCCTCTTTCAGAATATCAGTTAAAAGCAGGGCTTCAGATCCACAAAAAAAAATTGGGTTTTGATTCAAGTGTGGGTTCAATATGCTAAAATTTAGAGGGTTTGGGTTCAATTCAGGTTTGAGTTTACAATTTTAATCCTATGTGTGTACAGATAACTAAAATTTTTCCAATGTTTCTTTTTGTCAATTTTCAAATACCTAATAATAACAATAATAAAAGCTGAACACAAACTCAAATTTCCACTGGCTTCAGGTTCAGGTTTGGGCATAGGTTTGGGTCAAGAAAAAAAAAAATTAAATGCTTGAACAGAATAGATTCAGGGTTTGAGTCAGGGATCAATTTGAAGCCCTGATATCATCTACACTTAAGATTTAAACCCGAGCCGGAATTGAACTTCAACCCTCTAAATTTTAACACAGTCCTGAACCCAGTCTTTCATAAGTTTGAAGCCCTAACTAAACAATTAGAAAAATGAGAAACTTTTAAGGAATCAAACATGGGGGAAATGGCTAAAAAGGAAAAAGAACTGTGCCTACTATTTATTACAATTATTAAGTTTTAGGGAACCAAGGCAAACCTTTGTGATTTGTATCTTGAGACTATTTTGTTGTTAATTCTCCTTACTCACTCAATAATGATAGTGATGATGATGACTAGGATAACAATAACTGCAGCTAACATTTTCAAACATATATCTGCTATGATTTGCATTAAGAGTTGTATATATTATCTCATATAGTACAAACTGAGATTTAAGAAATTTAACTTACCCAAAACTCATAGATAATAATCAACAAATTCCAGAGTCAACAATACTAACTCCTACATATGGATGTCACTAGGCTAGAATTGGGGTCAAAAAGGAGGAGCAAGAGTATAAGAAGTAGCCATCCTTAATAACTATAACTGGCTAGAGGATTTTATAACTTAACAAAAATTAAAATGAACTGATGAGTTTTACCCTTTACTATGAGACAGTCACCAGCCTAGATTCTTTACATAAACTTTAGTAATAATGATGGTAATTGGAATTATAGCTAATTGATGGAGTATGTAACATCACCGTGTGCTGGTTCCTGTTGTTGTCATTGGGTGCCTTCAAGTCGGATCTAACTCATAGTGACTGTCTACAAAATAGAATGAAACACTACCCAACTCTATGCTTCACACATGATCTTTTTAATGTTTGAACCCAATGTTGCAGGCACTATGTTTCTTTTCATTTTGAGTCGTGCCACATTAGCAAAAGGAGGTCCCAGGGGTTTTACTCCATTCCCATTATTAAGTCAACTCTGCTTTGAGAAGGCAACTCTTCCCCAGTTGTTTGTTGAATGCTTTCCAGTCTAGGGGACTAATTTCCTGGTACTATATTTGACAATGTTTCTCTGCTATTCATAGAGTTTTCAGTGGCTAATTGTTTCAAGAGTGGGCTGCTGGGTCTTTCTCTCTCATCCGTCTTAATCTGGAAGCTCAGCTGAAACTTATCCACCATGGGTGGCCCTGCTAGTATCTGAAATACCAGTGGCATAATTTTCAGCATCACAGCATCACAGCAACATGGAAGCCCCCATAGCAAGACAAGCTGGCAGACACATGGGGGTGCTGGTAACTAAGTGTTTTCTGGCTTCAAACCCCTCTCTCTTGCTCTATTCAGGTAACGTAGGGACTGGGATCCTCCAGATCATATTTCTGCTTTGCCTGCTGTTCCCTGTTAGGCTCTGCCATTGGAGGCACCAGAGAGAGACTGAAGGCTGGGGAAGGAAGAGGGATCTGATCTCGCTTATTTTACTCCTATTCTTGTCGTTGTCACCTCAGCAACACTTCTTAACCCTGGCAGCCACAGTCCATTCCAGCTTGCATTAGCAATTTTCATTCCAGTAGCAATGGTGATTCAAGTGTGCAATTTTTCTAAACCTCACAGAACCAGCCTCATCATGCTGCCCTCAGAGACACCAGGCCCACCAGCCAGCACAGGGTCCCCAGACGTATTCATTTCAACTCTGCAGTGGCCCTACTCTAATCTTCTTAGTTTTAGTCATTTCAACTTCTTTTTCCCCCAGCTGAGAGGATGGTAGCTGCTTGCTGCATTGTCATCTTCATGATATTTAGGTATTTGCTTTTATCATTTCATTTCTCCAGTACATAGTTAAAAGTTCCTAATATTAAATTCTCTATTAATATAACTTGTGTGGTTGCTGTCTCTTGACTAGAATCCAAGTGATATAACCCTCAATTCAGTGATAAGGGTACGTTGCTCACATTCATTACTGAGTCAAGTAGAGGAGTTAAGGTAGTATATTACCTGAGATCTGTCTAGTTCTTAATCATATCCTCTTTCCAATACCCCAGAAAGCCTCCATAAACAAGGCAACAGCATCTACTTCAACTATATTGCATAAAAGGATACACATAGAAAACATACAACATCAACCAAACAAAATTGTAACAAGCATCTGTGTACTAGGCAAGTTGGCAGTATTGCATGCCCATGACATTTCTTTCAATATTTTTATTAGTGATAGTAATGACCATCATATATACATCATGGTCAAATGGTTTCTATTATACTGAAATCTCTTGCTTAATGTCTTAGCCTGTGTCTATAACCCAATATGAATCCCTTCCTGTGTTTGTTATGGCTTGAACCTAAAATATCCCCAAAGGTCATGTGTTTGAATGATTAGTCCTCAGGTAGTGGCACTTTCCTGGGAAGCTATAGAATTTTGGGAGATGGAGCCTAGCTTTGTGAAGGTGGATTACTGGAGGAAGGCCTTTGCAGATTTTGCCTGGCTCCCCAGTTCCAGGAATCTCTCTCTGCTCCTGATCCACCATGACACAAAGTCCTCTATCACTCACCCTGCCACCTGCCCTACCACCATGCCTACCTTGCCTTTATTAACTGAAATCCTATAAACCATGTGCTCCAATAAGTTATTCCTCCCATAATTTTATTTCTGTAAGGTATTTTACCACAGTGATGCACAAGCTGACTAATAGAAAAATAGTACTGGAGAATGGGGTTGTTGATCTGCTGAAACATGAGCATGTGGTTCTTAGGCTGTTGGAACTTGTTTGCAGGAGGAGTTTGGAAGAGTTTGCAGGTGTAGGCAAGAGAAGCCTTACAATGCTATAAGCAGAGCTTGAAGGGTGGTCCTGATGAGAATAACCTAAACCTCCAATAGAAATGTGGATAGTAAAGACAGTTTCATAGGGTTTCAGAGGGAAATGAGGACTCAATTGGGAACTGGACTACAGGCTATTTGTACATTCTGACAAATAGTTTGTCTGCAGTTTGCCCTTGTCCAAAAGATTTGTCTCAGGCTAACATTAAAAGTAATGGGCTAATAAATTTAGCGAGGAAATATCATAAAAGCAGCATAATACTGTGTGTGTGGCACAGTTGTTATTTGCTGCTTTACTCAGATTTATGATGATAAAAGGAACAAAAGACACAGAAAGGTTTTTAAAATGTGCAGGTTTTTTTTAGTACTTGAGAGTTGAACCCAGTTGAACCCAGGGCCTCACACATACTTTGTAAGTGATTTACTAATTGGCTGCATCTGCAGCCCATTTTACTGCATATTTCTATTGAGAAAGGAACTCTCTAAGTTACTCAGGCTGCATCTGGCCTGGAACCCGTGATCCTCCTGCCTCAGCCTCCCAAGTCACTGGGATTACAGGTGTGAACCACCACGCCATGCTTAAAAATATACAATTTAAAGAGAAAAAGGGGCTGGGATTTAGCTCAGTTGGTAGAGCACTGCACTGCAGTCTCTGCGGTCCCAAGTTCAATTCCCAGTACCTCAAAAATGGGAGAAGGGCCTGGCAATCCACTCCCAAGGCAATCCCGAAATAGTCTGCCACTGAAAACCCTATGAGGGTCGCTATGAGTCAGATACCGACTCGACGGCACCTAACAACAACAACAAAGAGAAAAAAAGCCACTGTGAGTTTAAAGTTGCTGCAGACAAAACAAGCTTGGGCAAAGAAGCAGTAATTACTGAAGAGATACCATGAAGAGCACCATGGTGAAGAGCATCATGGTGGAACAATAGAAATATCTTGAGGGCAAGGCAGGAGTTGGCCAGACCCCTTCTACAGAAGGCCACAGCGTGTAAAACTACAATCTTATTTGAAAGACTTTGCATTGAAAAGATAGTGTTTAAAAACCAAGTGCTTCAGGAACACACTCCTGAAAAGGGTCTGCCCATGGAAATGTTTCCAGGCCTGAGCACAGAAAGGCTGCCACTATAGCCAGGGTCAAATGCTACTCCTCAAGCTGACAGCAGAGCTTGGCATGGTCCATGTCTTGCTTGTTTTACAGGCATGCCAAAGGTAAGATTTAAGGAGTCATGGAGGCTTCCACCAAGTTACCAGAGAATGGCCTGTGAGGCCCGGCAATGTGTACCAGGGTTGTATTTCCTGTAGAGAGTCCCTGAAGGGTTGGTGTGTGATGCTTTGAGGGTAGAGTCTAAGCAGCAATGGATACTTCAGTATATTGGAGATGCCAGTAACATGAAATGACTGCCTAGGAAAGCCCCTGGCAATATATGGGGGCAGCCCAAGAGGGCTATGTGGTCGGCAAATGGCAAGGTCACAGGGTTAGAACTATTCAACTAAATGAGGAGGCCACAACATGTGCCAGATACCATACATGGAACTACAGGATTTGTGTACTCTCCTAGATATCAGTCTTGCTTTGGACCTATCTTTCCTTCCTGCGCCCCCATTCCTCCCTTTTGGAGTGGGAATATTTACTCTGTGACATTATATGTTGGAAGTATGTAACCTATTTTTTGTTTTTCAAAGGTTCACAGGTACGTTTGCTTTAAAACTCAGGGGAGACTTTGTGCTTGGACTTTTGAGCAAGGTTGAGGCTATTAAGACTTTGGGGGCTCTTAAAGTTGAACTGAATGCATTTTGCATTTCGACATGGCCATGAACCTGTGGAGACAAAGGGTGGGGTGTTATGGTTTGAATCTGAAATGTCCCCCAAAGGTCACGTATTTGAATGTTTGGTCCACAGGTGGTAGGACTATCCTGGGAGGATATGGAATTTTGGGAGACGGGACCTATCTTTGTGAAAGTGGGACATTAGGGGTGGGCCTTTGGAGGTCTTACCTGGAGAATCTCTCTCTGCTCCTAATCTACCATGATGTGAGGTCCTCTACCACAGGTCCTACCACCTGCCTCATGATTATGCTTGTCCTACCTCTATAGACTGAAATTCTCTAAACTGTGAGCCTCAATAAATTATTCCTCCTATAGGTTTGTTTCTGTCAGGTATTTTGGCACAGTGGCACACAAGCTGATTGACACAGTGTTCAAAAATATATCATAGTAAACATCTACCTGGGAAGGTTACAGTTCTAAGAAACTTTGATACTTAAGATAATGGATGGATACAAGGACTAAGAAAACTGAGAGTGCACACTCTACACTAACCAGAAGCCAAGAAATCAGGAACTACTCTCACAGAAAAATATTGTGGCCTCCCTAGAAATTCCAAGACACCATATGTAATAAGGTAAGCTAACTTTATTTCAGCAAGTGAGTCTTGAAATGTTTACAATACTCATTTCAACTTTAATAGCATACATACTGAAGTTAAAGTAGAAGTTCTTATGCCAACTGAAATACACACACACACACACACACACACACACACACACACACACTCCACATATAAATGCAATTTCTTTCTCCTACCTAAGAAAGCATTGCTGTTTTCCAAACATTGGTGCCAGGTGCTTGCTTGCTTCTCATGATATATTAAAGTTTAAATACAATGGCAGAGACTATCTTACTATATTTTCAAATTCAGCTAGAGTCCATATTGCACAGAGCCCATCTAAAACACATGGTAAATGCACTCATATTTAAAGAAAAGCCAAACAGAGTTGATGGGACAAAATGAATGGTGGCCTAAACCACAGTGAAAGGTAGAGTGTTAGACTCACTCTCTCTTTTTTTTCCCCAGTACTGGAAGGTTAAACTGAAGGCCTCACGTATGGTAAGCATGGGCTTTACCACTGAACTATACCTCCTTTATTTTTATTTTTATTTTGAGACAGAGTCTCACTAAATTGCACAGACTGCCTCTGGCCTGGAACCTATGATCCTCTTGTTAAAGCGAGATTCACAAGAAAGCGACCCCAGGGTAATTATTAATCTTCAGGAGGATTTATTAATTGCTAGCAACGACCCAGCCCAAGAAATCTCCACAGAGCTGAGCAAAAGGATAATGGCAGGCTGAGTCCTTTAAGGGATTCAGCAGAGGGTAGTCCCTCTGCAAGGGCACAGAATACTAGCCAAGCAGATTACAAAAGCAGAACGGCATTGATTTTACATGGGAGTGGGGTGCATTCCAATGACTGGTCTTGCAGGTATGAGAACAAAAGGGAGGCTTTTACAGGTGGCATGGGGAAGGACAGAGACTTAATGGTTACAGAGTTGAGAAATCATCCAAAATAATATTCTTGAGATGTTTAATTTACAGAAAACTGGAGCTACAGAAATTTAGAAGAAGTGGGAGAGAGGAGAATGGGGGCCTTTAGAATCTCTTTCACTGTCTCAGCTTCCCAAGTCTCTGGGATTACAGGTGGGCCCCTCAGTGCTGGGCTCAGGACTATTCTTATGTCATAAATGTTTAAATTTGGAAGACAAAGGAAAGGTTAATAGAATACTTTTTGACCTTCAAATCTGCCATCTGATACCTGCTCTGTTTATGCAAACATACATCATTATATATCTATTGTTGTTGTTGTTTTATTTGTAAAGATCCTTGTAGGATTTTCAAGGGCTGATTATTTGGGGATTGCTTTGGGAGTGGATTGTCACATCCTTCTCCCATTTTTGGGGTGCTGGGGATCCAACTCAGGTCCTCAGAGAGTGTGGAGCAGTGCTCTGTAGCTAAACCCCAGCCCGGTAATTACCCCTAGACAACATTATTCTCACATCTCAGCGGTCTCAGGCAGAGAACCCAAAGAACACCCTCTTTGGGCAGGTACCCCACAGGTCTCCCACTGGAGTCATTACAGCCTGTGTTCACCCAGGCTGTGCAGGTTGACCATCTCTCAAGTTCTTTATTAAACAACAGCTGCACCTCACCCTCCTTTTATGGTGAGGTAAGAGAGAGATCCTCACATAGCCTGGTAACAGATGTTTTATCATTCCTTCTACAATCTACATGAACTCCAAGGAAACTCCCAACTGTGAAGCAAGGATGATGGGAAACACTGAGCTCCCAGATTAAAAGCAAGAAAATTGCTCCAAATCTCAGAGAGATTCTTCATCTAGGTATCACACAGAGGCCCCCCACCCTCACTGACTCCTTGATTAAATTGTTAAAGTTTAATGAATTATTATCAGGTTCTCGTGAAAAGCTATAACTCAGTACTTTGTTTTTAACTAAAACCTCCTTGTATTGGCTGGCAATTTTTCCCATAATGCTGATGTTTTTAAATAATAATAATTTTTTATCCACATACAAACACTCCACACACATGCACCCTAATTATTGCATTCCTCAGACATACCTCACTCAGATTCCAGACAACTAATATTGTCATTCATCTTCACATCAGCAATTGTTACATCAAAAAGAAAAGGCAGAGACAGAACTAAATGAATTGCAGATAAAGCCAAGTGGATGAGGAGATGGCTTTCATTTGCACATGTATATAACTCAGCAATCTCCTGAAGGTGTATAAGAAATGAAATCTGAAACTTGTTCACCCATTTATTATTATTATTATTATTATTATTATTATTATTATTATTATTATTTGGAAAACTTCAATTTTAAAAGGGTAAGAGATAAATAGGTGATTAGAGAACACTATATGGTGAATTATTCATTCTATCTGGGCCATTCCAGGTCACAAGACAGGAGACTTCTTATAACCATACATATAATAGAGATCTGGGTGGCGGAACTCTGTTAAATCAACTCGTACTGCATACAATTCTTCAGAATGCAGTACCGATAAGGCATTGGTAGGCCCAGGAAAGAAACATAGGAGATGAATTGTCAGGTATCACAGAAAAGCAGGTCAGTACAGAAGCCTGTTTTTTAAAATAATTTGTCCAGAAGGCCAGAAAAAGAGAAAATATTATAGGAGATTCTTTCTCTTCCCTTGACTTCGTGTCACCATTACTAAGATGACTGTAATAATATGCTACACAGAACATTTTTTAGGGGGGAAAGAGAAAGGAAAAACATGCAGTCTATGATTGGCTTTTTAGAACATTTTGAATGACTATGTGTGTGTGTGTGCGTGTGTAAAGAAACATTTTGGTCTGGATACAGAAAATTTTGAAAAATATAAAAAAGTGAAAGAAAGAAACAAAGAAAAAGTTATTAATGCTTGGTATAGATCCTTTATTTTATATGGTAATATATGTATTTGATAATGATAAATCTAAAACATGTATATAATGTCATACACACACACACACACACACACACACACACACACACACACATAAACTCTCCCAAAATTGGATTTACATTGTATATACTATTCATGATCTGGGTTTTTTTTCACTGAATATTCCTGAGTACTTTAATTACAAAGTTATAATGTTCTAGATGTATTGTCACCATCAAAAATGTTTTGAAGAACCCATATGTATATTATAGGTTAAAATTTTTAAAGTTGAAAACAAACAGTATTAAGCAATTTCCTGACATTTAAGTGATGTATGTCCAATCTTAGTTTTGCAGAATATCATGAGTTATCATGGAATTGTTTGGCAAAAGAAGACAAATTACCTAATTTCTAAATTCAGTTTCCTTACCTGTAAAATACAATGCAGACTCCTTATCCTGGATTTGTTTTATGAACAAAATATATTAGTATAAAAAAGGGGCCTCTGGAATGATACAAACACACCTTAAATATTTTACAGTAATGTAAAACATATAAACATTCACCAAACCTTTGAAGTAGGGCAAGGTGTTTTGGTTTTTTGTTTGTTTGGTTGGTTGGTTTTTTTAGTTTTTAAGAATCTCCTAGAAGCTAGGGGTATATCTCAAAGGTAGAGTATGTATTTAACATGCACAAGGACCTAAGTTCAAGCCCAAGCATCAAAAAGGAAAAGAAATCTCTTTAGAGTCATAGAGTCATCTTACATAAACCACACCCATAATATATCTACAATGTCCAGTTTTACTTCCTTAAAAGAAGAATAAGACTGTAGTCCCAACGCCTCAGGAGGCTGAGGTAGGAGGATCACCTGAGTCTACAAGTTCAGGACCAGTTTGGGCAATGCAGTAAGACCCTGTATCAAAAGAACAGAAGGAGGAGAAGAAGGAAGAAAAGAAGGAGGAGGAAGAGGAAGAGCAGGAAGAGGACAAGGAATAGGAGGATAAGGATGATGATAAGGAGGAGAAGGAGGAGGAAAAGAAGAAGAAAAACAGACTCTTGTGAAATAGTCTAAGTACATAATCCTTCCAGATTTTCCTGTTTCCCTATACTAAATTTAAGAGCAATTTACTTGTTTAATGACTTTTCCAATCAAGACATTGTAAACATTCTAAACTTGATTTTCATCAAAGCAATTCCTCTTTCTTTCCTACCTACATATCATCATTTTACAAAATATTTAATGAATTTACACAATTTCAAAGAAACATATCTGAAAAAATAGGTTGATGACAATCCCAACTAACCTCGCCAAGTATATCTCTCAGCTGAGGGCAGTAAAAGAGCTCAGCATACCACAGAATAATCCACTGTCCTTGAGGACCCAGGGTACTATGACTACTAATTGACATGTCTTAGAGGGATGGAAAGTTTTAGAAAAGACAGCCATGGGCTAAGAGCACAAGGTTGATATAAATATTAATTATGATAATATACACAAATGCTGTGCACAATGCTCGGCACTTAATTAGCTCTTGATAGGCATTAGCTAGAGAGAGAGAGAGAGAGAGAGAGAGAGAGAGAGAGAGGAAAGAATAGGAAAAAGACTCTTTCTGCTGTTTCCTCACAAAATCATTAGAATATACTCAAGGGTCAGCCAAGACCAAGGAAAGACAGCCAACATGTTGAGAACTTGTCATCAGGCTGGAATCAGAGCTGTGCAGGTGAGAATCTGGGATAAATCAGCCGCAGCAAACTATAAGTATTATCCAAGACACAAATTGTCTGCCTCTGATGACAAGTTATCATTAGATGCTGGATCCCAGAGTCAAGTGGAACCATATTGACTAACAAGCTGTAAAAATGTCCAATCAAACAGGAAATCACAAAATAATCAAGAAGGGGAACTGACATTAAATATTGGGCTACCCTTCCAGGCCCAAACTTTCAGCTTCATTATCTTTGGAAATTTTTTGTGTTTATATTTGTAAATGGCTTTTTAATGTCTTAATTTTTCATTTCAAGTCAAGTAAGGAAGCACTAGTGAAGACTTAGCTTGGAAGAAATTATAGACCTGCATCATCCTGGTTTTAATCCATTTTTTATCTCATCCAACTCTTAGGAAATTTATCCCTCATTAGCACCCTAAGCAGAGCCATTTTCTTTTAAGTTTCCCCGTGCAACACAAAGGATGATAGTTAACACTGGCTTTCAATGAGCTGCACTTTGAGGACATAGGGAATACAGTGCAAGAGTAAGTAGCAAGAGCCTAACTTTCCATAAAATGCAGAATTAGCTATTTGAACACTAACAATCAGTAGATAGGATGTCAACAATGTATGTAAATAAGAATTGTTTGACAAATTCCATCAAATTCCTTGATAGCAAGAGTTGAAGCTGATTTATTTTGCAGATAATCAATGTTAAGAAGATTGAAGATAAACAGGAGTTAGAGGAGTCCTAGGGCCAAGATTATAAATAAGAAAATGCAATCAAAAAAACTTGTTCATGTTTTCATATGAAATTCCTGTAAGTAACAATAAAAAGGATAAGAGAAAATTCCTTATATTATTTGAAGCAAATATTAACTGAGTCACAAGCTTTCATATGAAATGCCTATAAGGAACAATAAAAAGAATAAGAAAATTTTCCTTATATTATTTGAAGCAAGTATCAGCTGGGTCACAAGCCAAATTTGGGTGACACCAATTTAGTACAACATGCTTGGGTTCACAGCCCCCTTTGACAACTCACAAAAAAGCTAGGGACCCCCAAATAGTTTTATAGTATCTTGTACTTACCATGTGACCCAAAAAATACAATGTTGGACATTTATATCTAAGAAATCACAACGTATATTCACACAGAAACCTGTATATTAATGTTGACAGAAGTTTTATTCATAGTAGCCCCAAACCAGAAACAACTTAGATGTCCTTCTGTGGGCAAATGGTTAACTAAATGGTGGTACATTCCATTATGGAATATTACTTGGCAATAAAAGGAAAGAACTACATTCAAAACTTGGATAAATCTCCAAGGACTTATGCTCAGTGGAAAAACAAAGCAAATCTCAAAAGACTACAAATCAAATGATTCCATTTATATAACACTCTTGAAATAACAAAACTGTAGGGATAAAGACCAGAGTAGTAGCTGTCAGGGATTAGGGATATCAGGGAGGAAGGTGGATGTTGTCATGAAAAGGGCAATGGAGAAGATCCACATGGTTATGGACACAGTTTTGAACTTTGATTATGGCGGTGTTTATACAAACCTGCTTGTGATACAATTGCATAAAACTATATAAACAAACACATACATGTGGGCATGCATGCACACCCTCACACACACGTGGGCGCACACACACACACACACACACACACATGAAACTAGTGAAATCTCGGTGAGCTCTGGTACCAATATCAGTTTCCCTGGGTAATATTGTACTGTATTTATGCAAGATGTTAACATTCGAGGAAATACAGGATCTCTATATACTTTTTTTTATTTTGCAATTTCCTATGAATCTCTAATTATTTTAAAATAAAGTTTTTTTAAAAATAGGTCAGTACATGTGTCCTGATAGGTGATAGGTGCTTACATTATTAAGGCCTGTCACCAAATAGAACTATGATATGATCCCCTTATGGGGAAGGGATTAAGGAAGTAAAGATTGAACCATGAAGAAAAAAGAATTCTAACTTTTTACTTCATATACTTCTGTGATACTGATTTTTTCTCGATATTATTCTCCATAGTTTGAACTTTTATAGCACAAATACATTACTTTTATCATTTAAAAAGGTAAATGAAGATAGATAAAAATAAATTCTTTTATAAAAATCTGTGGAGCTTCTCCTTCATCTCAAATTCATATATAATTGTATATACAACTTTAGGCACCTCATGGACCCCCA
The DNA here is from genome assembly GCA_007922755.1 of Pedetes capensis. Lineage (NCBI taxonomy): Eukaryota > Metazoa > Chordata > Mammalia > Rodentia > Pedetidae > Pedetes > Pedetes capensis. Next base: position 57,633 of record VMDO01002930.1, on the reverse strand, counting down.
AAGCCCATCCATCCATCTCCCAAAGGGTGTATGTACCCTGACTATGAGCCTCTGCTTTAAAAACCCTGGATGCCTACACATGTGGAGAGAAGTAGGGTCAGGGGACCTATTAAATATATTCTATAATCATCCTGGGCTCTATTTGCTTTGATGCTCAGCTGCCCTCAAGTGGGAAATAAAGATTCATTCCTTTGTTCTCTTTGGAAGTGACTAGATGGGGAACTCTATTACAACTTTAGGAACCACACCAAGGGTGATCATAACAAACATGAAGGAATACATTAACATATAAATGACTTATTACTAAGAGTACTTAGAACAACATGAGGAAATAGAATGGTTCTTTGAGCATTTGTTTACTAGCTATATTCCAGGCAATATGCTAGACACTGGAAACAGGCAATGAGAAAAGCAAGCTTGTTTTCCACCCTGAAACTACTGGGTGCCTAGAGGTATGGGAATGTTCTTGGCCTGCTTAATGTATGGTATCTTGTCTCATTGAAAATCTTCAGTGTGGAAACTGCATGTATAAATGATATATAAGAATTATAGAACCAGAGTCAAAATACCAAACAGTATCAATTCTTAAAGGAAATACAACAAGCAAATATATGAAGACATGCCTGATACATACATTTTATTATTTTAAGTGGTATATTTGTTGTTGTTGTTGTTGTTGTTGTTGTTGTTGTTGTTGTTTGATGTTGTGGAGTCAGATCCAACTTGTAGCGACCCTATGTACAATAGAATGCAATGCTGCCCAACATTGTGCTGTGCACATGATCTTTTTTGTTTGAGACCATTATTGCAGTCACTATGTTTCTTCTTGTGTTGAGTTGTACCATAACAGCAAAAGGAGATCCTGAGGGCTTTATTCCACTCCCATCATTAAGATTGGCTCTACTTTGAGGAGGTAACTCTTACTCAGTCATTTCTTAAATGCTTTTCAGCCTGGGAGACTCATTTCCAGTACTATATTTGACAGTGCTCCTCTGCTATTCATAATGCTTTCAATGGCTAATTGTTTTGGGAATGGAATACTGAGTTCTTCTGCCTGTCTTAGTCTGGAAGCTCAGCTGAAACCTGTCCACCAAGGGTGGCCTTGCTGGTATCTGAGATACCAGTGGCATAGCTTTCAGCATCACAGCAACACAGAAGCCCACACAGCATAACAAACTGACAGACACATGGGGGAGAGTTGAAATATGGGTTGAATAAATTAGAGTGCCATAAAATGTTTGTCAAACTTCTCAGCAAACATTTTATACAAGTCAGGGTTCTGCAGGGAAACAGAAGCAATAGGATATATAGAGAAAAACATATTGTTTATGAGGAATTATCTCATATGATTATAGGGACTTGAAAAGTCCAATATGCTGCCATCTGCAAGCTTGGGGACACAGGAAACCTGGTAGTAAATTCATTCTAAGTTGGAAGGTCACTGTACCAAGGAGCCAATGGTGTAAGTCCTAGTCCAAGGGCAGAAGACTGATGTATCTCACGCAATTAGGCAGAAAGAAAGAATGGAACTTTTCTGTGCCTTTTGGTTCTACTGAGGCCCTCAACAGATGTTCAACCACATTGAAGAGGGCAATCTACTCAGTCCACCAACTGAAATGCTAATCTCTCTCAGGAACACTCTCACAGACAGATCTAGAAATAATGTTTAACCTTGTGTCTGGACATCCTGTTTCCCAGTCAAGTGGACACATGAAACTAAGCACACATTTGTTGGACTAAAATCCAATGCTATTGGTATGTGAAAGAGACAAATTCCTGGAAGGAGAGCTATTTGAATGGATAGGAATCTACCAGGTATGATATGGAAGGGTGCTCTCTCAGAATCCAGGCAAGGGAAAAGGCAGAAAGATGAGAGCAGATTTAGGGGGAAATGGTCAAGCTCACTTGGCTGTTGCCCTGCAGTTATGTCTTATATCAGACACTGACTGCATGGTTAGATCACAGGTTTGCCTGTCAAGTAGGGATTGGGGTTTCACATGATATGCAGTGCTTCACACCAGAGGACAGCCTGAACAAAGGAGCCCTGACCACTGCTGTGCTGTGGGAAGTCAAACTGTGCCACAGTTCACATGCAGAGATGGGGAAGACAGTTAGGAAACCATTGTGTAAGGAAAGGCTAGGAGAGGTGTAGTAAAGGTCAAGGAGGAACAATGATAGTGAAAATTAATGAGACAGGCATGAGCAATAATTAAGTAAAGAGAGAGACTGTAAAAGTGGCAGGGCCAATAAAAGATACAGAAATTGTGGAAATAAATCTGAGAAATTACCACATACCAAACATATTGAGCACATCCCCTAAATTTTCACATTTGATGTGCTAAACAATCATATAAAGATAGCTGTGGAAACTGGTAAAATGACTCCCACATTTACTCTATAAGCAACTAAGGATCAGAAAAGTTAAGTTAAAAACCAAGTATGGTGGTATTCTCCTGTAATCCCAGCAATTGGGAGGCAGAGGAAGGAGGGTTGAAGAGTTCTAGAGTACATGCCAAGACCCTGTCTCAAAAAAAACACAAGGGCTAAGCTGGGGATGTAGCTCAGTGGTAGAGCACTTGCTTAATATGCACAAGGCTCTGGGTTTGAGCTCCAGCACCCTCCCACCCAAAAACAAAAAGTAAAATTATTTGCCTGGATCACATTGTCAGTTAGAACAGAGCCAGGATTTGAACCCAAAGGTAAGTGACTCTGGAGCCCAGGGTCACTCCATTAGACCATTCTAGTGGGGATATAGGGTTTTGTCAGCTCTACTTTTGGACACATCAGTGGATGTTCAGATAGATTTGTTCACTGCACAGCTAGAAAGGCACGATGAAATCTGAAGGTAAAATCAGGGTTAAGGAATGGAATTCAGAAGCTTCCTGGAGGTTTTGTAGGGATTAGTAAAGTTACTGAAGTGAATAATCAATAACAGATCATTTATAATTATTAACTTGCACATTCATGTGCTGGGATGTAATCATGTTTGTCTGAAGAGCCAACACAGCAGTTTTAAAAGGATTCACAAACAGAAGAAAGCTGCTGTTCTCTCCAGTAAGCAATATTTTAGCAGCAAAACTCCCTGTGAATGGTTTGTAAGTACAAAGCAGCAAGCACGTGAATAGCTTCTTACAATATCACGTTCTCTCCTTCCACTTGGGAAGGAAGCACAGTGCTACCATAAGCAGATACTAACAGAGCACAGATGCAGGCGCTGATGTCAGCGTAAACACTGTCCCGCACCAAAAAGAAATAACTCCCCAAGTACCATGCCTACATAAATCTTATATTTTTATGAATCACTGCCATTATAGCAACCTCACACTGAAAATTTGTGTCTTGGATGTGAATGGATCTTCCTAGATAGCTTAGTTTCTCTTAGACTCATAATTTATACTTGTCTGTGTATCATATTCAAACAGGCTTTGCTTCCTAGATGGCCCAAATGGCAGCCTGTACACACTACAGCTGAAGTTCAAAAATATCGTTTAATTGTAATCTAGAGGGGCAAAATCAGTCTGATGCCTCCATTGCTATGTTGTAAACATTCAGCCACAGATTCAACATTAATGTTTTCATTTCTTATCAACAGCAGTTTTCTGGAGCAGACAAGTACATTCCACTATACAATTTTATGCCTTGTAAAAGGTGACCTATACTTTCTTTTCAAATGCAGCTTCTTTAATGAAAATATTGTAATGTCAGTCCATGCAAAGCAAATGCATATTAATATGCGTTTACATCTGTCTCATATTAATATTCATGCCTGAATCCACATCCCTACACAAAGCCAATTTTCTGACCATCTGTGTGATGGCTGGTGGATGCAATGAATAAATTTTATTTGTGAGGGGAGTGATAAATCATGTATCTTCAGTTTTTCACCCACAATCTTTCCTCTTAGGTGCAAAAATGTTTTCATCGTGGTTTGGAATATTTAAGTATATGAAACAGATTAACCCTTTAACATTCCTACAGATGCTGGCAGTTTTATAAGGCCATGAAAATGCAATCTCAACAACTCTAATCAAAAATAAGGAAAAGAAACTATGGATTTGCTTGCACAGGTTTGTCTTCCCTAGCTCATATGTGAGTTCTAATCTTTCACTATAATTTTCTGTGTTGTTTAAAATGTACTCTACCTGTTTTTGAAAAGTTTCACAGATGAAAAGAACTCAACAAAAAGATCATATTCCCAAAGAAACACCTCACAGGTATCAAGTATTTTATATGAAATGCAACTATACACAAAGAATATTTCAAACAGGAAATAAGATTCCAAACAAGGAAAGTTACCAGTAGTTAGATAATGATCTTGGTACTTTCAATATTACCCAAGTGAAATATCAAGATTTCAGCAGTAACAACATGTTTGTAAATTTGGTGATCTGTTGGGGAATATTGAATCCAAATCATAGAAACAATTACCTTTCAGGATATGAGACAAACGTAGTTAATTAACCTGGCAAACAGAACCCAAAAGGAAAGACTAATTGAAAAGTAATCATTCATAGTAGAAAGATCCTGAAAAGCTGAGCACAGAAGTATGATCTCATAGCTTGAACCATGAAAACTGTCTGGTGGTCTAAGGTAGTTTCTTTGTCCTTTCCAGAAATGATTCCTATGAATTCTAGATGATTAGGCTAGTAGATTGAATCCAAACCCAAAGTTTCAATTTTATTTAATTTACCTTCTCTGAGTTAGAACTTTTCTAAGGTCACTAAGAATACACACAGTTACAAACAGCACAAACCACAACTTCCAAGTAGAAATAAATTGGAACGTATTGTTCTCACTTACAGGCTGCTTAAAGTTTCTGCTTCTGCTGTAAATGACACTGAACTGAGTGACAAGGTCAAATGAGAATTCTTAGAGATATCAATCTACTGTAGACACAGCCCGAGTTAGCAAAAGGATGTTCATACCACAATTGTAGGGAGGTCAGAGAAATTCCTTCTCAAATAAGCAAGAGTTAATGATTGAACGTGTTACTTGCAAAGCACCATCCAGAGAAGATCAAGACACCTTGTTGCCCTCAGAAAGCTCACTATGTGGCTGGTCTCGATGAGAATCCTCCCACGAGAAGATTTTCAGTCATTACATTGGTGCATGGTAAATAGGAACTGAGTACCAAAAAAGGGATTTAAAAGATCATGAGATTCCCACAGTCTCAAGTAATCAAGGCACCTTTCCAAGAGGAATTGAAGATCAATCTTGAAGAATGAATAGGTTCAAAGAGTAGGGAAATAGAAGTCATATTAAATGGGAGAACCCTTAATAAAGGCTCAGAGTAGAAGTATTTAGAGAGAGGAAGGAGGACTAATGGGGGAAATTAAGAGTAGATCTCTCTGCTTGCAGCTGAGAATTAATGTCTAAAACTATAGATGATAAAGGAAATTATTTGGGAGATAGGTATTATCTGTAGCCATAGCACGCTACCATCCAATCCTGCCTGATCTCAGAAGATAAGCAGGGTCAGCCTGGTTAGTCTTTGGATGGGAGACTGCCTGGGAATACCAGGTGCTTCAGGCTAGGGAGAAGGAACTGGCAATCCACTCCCAAAACAATCTGCCATTGAAAACCCTATCAATAGCAGAGAAGCACTAACAATAGTGCCAGGCATGGCACAGTGTTGGGAAGTGTTTCATTCTACTGTCCATAGGGCCTCTGTGCATGAGACCCAACTGGACAGCACCTAATAACAACAAACAACATTTGTAGGCATTAAATAATACTGAATTTCAAAGTCAGAAAAATAATAATCCCTTAGTAACTTTCTGTCAATTCTTCTAATTGCCTCAAGAAGGCAGTCTGTTTAATCCCCATATATCTTTAACACCACTGTAGTATTTGCTAAATCCCTCATCTTAACAAAGAGAAATATAGCCACAAGGCTCAACATCTACAGACAAAAATTTGGTAAAATGATTTGGCTTTACAATGTTTATTTTTAGTTTAGTATTAGTTTATTTTATACCAAGTAGTAGATACTGGTCTTCCATCTGTAGTGGTAATATAAAAATTCCTCTTAAGGAAACTGTACCTAATTTTTTAAAAAATTAACTGTTTTACTGCTAGGTAAGAGGAATTAGTCCTGATTTTTTATAGCACATTAGGGTAAATTTGGGTTACGACAATCTATGATATATTTCAAAATAACTAGAAGAGTACAGAACTTTCCAACACATAGAACTAATTAATGTTTGAGGAAAAAGAAATGCTTATTATCCTGATTTGATCTTTACACATTGTATACCTGTATCAAATTAGCATACTATACCCCATAAAAATGTACAAATATTATTTCTCAATAAAAAATGGGAAAAAATACTGTCAATTGTTTAAACATACTGTCAAAATAATTGCTTTAAAAAAACACATTCTAAAAAACATTGTTGTTGTTGTTGTTGTTGTTGTTATTTGCCGTCGAGTCTGTATCCGACTCATAGCGACCCTCATAGGGTTTTCAATGGCAGACTGTTTCGGGATTGCCTTGGGAGTGGATTGCCAGTGGTCTTTAAAAATTGATTAACAGGACTGGTGAATGCAATGAGCAAATGACTTACAGTTTGGAAAGATCCAACATGACATGGGAGCTGGGATTTAGCTCAGTTGGTAAAGCACTGCTCTGCAGTCTCTGAGGTCCCAAGTTTGATTCCCAGCATCACAAAAATGGAAGAAGGACATGATGATCCACTCTTAAGGCAATTCTGAACAATCAGCCATTGAAAACCCTATGAGGGTCATTATGAGTCAGACATGACTCGAGATGGCATCTAACAACAACAACAACAACAACATGACATGGTAATTAGCAAGATGGAAAATGAGTTGGTTTCAGTCCAGAAATTCCTCAACTTAGAAGCTAAATGATTAAATTCCAGCCTTTGATTTCAATTCAGTTTGTTAATTCTAAGTCTGTGTTTTCCTTAAACATGGTGCTGAAGCGGTATGCTTGAGGTCAATGTTTATAAACTCTTTTCCAGGCAGGCCTAGAATTTTTTTTTTAAATATACCTAAACCAATTTCATTTAAATGCAAAAGGAACACTATATAAATTGGCTTGAGAGATAAAGAAAAATATAATAGCTCACCAGGCCCTATCCCTCAGAGAATCACCTTAAGAAATATAAACGTAAAGTACTTCACCAGAAGCAAAAGGGTATTGCTTTCATTAGATTGCTCCGGATTTCACACCGTATACTTAAGTATGATTTAGCATAATATTGATACTTGTTTATATTTGCCACCTACCTATTTCACAGTGATATTGTAAGGATTAGTGATATGTTTCTTAAGACTTCTCAGCTCTTAAAAGAAAATACACAGTATAAAATCAAGGTAATAGTAATAACAGTCATCATCACAATAGCAATAACTGTTCATGCATTTTCAAACATGGGCTCTGGGTTGACGGATGGGGAAATTAGGCTACAAGCTAAAAATGCAGGTTTATCAGCTGGTTAGAACACAAAGACTTAGAATGGACTAATAATGATGCTATCTACAATTTGTGAAGGTCTGGAGTGGGGTCTGGGATTCTGCACTTATAATGACTTGTAGGTTGCCAGTGCTTCTGGTCTGAGGCCACATTTTGAGTAGTTAAGATCTTAGCCACTCTCAAAATCAGATCTAAAATATATGCCATTCATTGTCACAGGTACATTGATTATATGCACACATCTTAGCAAATTGAACACCACTGTTGTTGCCTCCCCCATTTGGGTTACCTTCATACCTGGTTTTCTATCTCCATTATCCAATCTACTATCCACATGAAAATTGTTTCTTTTATTATCACCCTATCTCACTCTTACTCCCTAACCAGATGTGAACTTTTTAAAAGCAGAAGCCATCATTATTCTAAAAATCTGATCATAAAATTTGAACAATTTGTCCTCAGAAACGGTGATTTCAGAATCATTTGTAACATCAAAAAGTAGGAAAATCATGTTTCTTATAAGATATTAAGATATTTAATAATGTGGGGGATGCACATGACATGACATTGAGTTAAAAAGCAAAATTATGTTTACTAACATTTGTTTTGTTGTTGTTGCCAGGTGCCATTGAGTCGTGTCTGACTCATAGTGACCCTCACAGGGTTTTCAATGGCAGATTGTTTCGGGATTGTCTCGGGAGTGGGTTGCCACGTCCTTCTCCCAATTTGCAGTGCTGGGAATCGAACTCAGGACCTCAGAGACTGCAGAGCAGTGCTCTACCAACTGAGCTAAATCCCAGCACTTTACTAACATTTAAATCACTTAAATATAAGTAGCAAGAAATATAGACAATGGGATGTATAAATGATAAATTAATTAGCATCTTGTCTTCATTTCTGCTTAGCAAGAAGATAGAAATGTAATTTTCCCCTCCCACCTCCTTCTTCCTGCTGAAAAGCAGCAAGGCCTGAGGTTAGAGATTCTATTCTTCCAAAAAGAGTGCATGTCTTTCATGTTTCAAGCACAGCAAGAGTGAGCAAGCTGAATCTTTATGGGACAGAGATGATCTAAATGTAATGAAGGGCCATAGCCCCAATCCAGAGTGTTAGATTCCTTAAGAGTGGGGAAATAGAGAAGGCCAGTGGTGGTTTGCTGCTCTTGTGCTCTCTGTGATGTGCACCACAGGTGAGCATGGCTCACGGAGATCTGGGGCCTCAACAGAGTCCCTGGTGAGCTGTTAGACCCAGTAGCTTTCATCCCTGAATAGTCCACAAGGTCTATGACACCGTGGGTGGAAAGTCGGAAGTCTTCCTGATTTTTCCAGACTCTGCAAGCTCTTGACACCTAAGTCTGTTTTCCTTTGCTGTAATAGAGTACCACAGACAGAAGAACTTATAAAGGAAAGAAATTTATTTTTCACAGTTTTGGAGGCTAGGAAATTCAATATTAAGGTGCCAGCATCAGGGGAGGGCCATCTTACTGTGCTATAACATGTCAGAGAGCATCAAATGCTGAGAAAATAAGAAAGAGGTAGGGAGAGGGAGAGGGGGAGGGAGGGAGAGACAGGGGGAGAGAGAGCAAGAGAGAGAGAAAAAGAGAAGAGGAAAGAGAAGAGAAGAGGAAAGGAGAGGAGAGGAGAGGAGAGGAGAGGAGAACAAAATCAGTCCTGGACAGTAACTCACTCCCACAGTAAAGACATTCATCTATTCATGAGTGCAGAGCCCCTCATGACCCAATCAAGTCTTAAAGCCCTTGCCTCCTAATACCTGCACATGACAATTAAATTTCAACATGAATTTCAGACGGGATATTCAAATCATAGCAGGATCTTTTACAACCTCCTGGGAACAGTTGGCCAACCCAAAACCAAGTTGAATAGGACAAGTCAAATTTAACAAGACTTTGAGGGAAAAAAAAAACTTTTCTTAATGTGATGATTTTTGTTTTATTTTCTTACATGACAGTATTATAGGGCAACTCCCAGGGAGTTGATACAAACATAGGATCTCTTATACATGCATATACATGAAAATCTAGGAAGGAATACTGCAAAATGTTAATAGAAGCCAACATTTAGAGATTGGTTTATAAGTGATTTTTGTTCTTCCTTATACATTTCTGTACTTTTTCAAATATTCTAAAAATGTAAGTTCCCTATGGAATTGAGCAAAGGAAATTTAAAATCAGAGCAGATATCCTCAAGCACAGTGGCACACCCCTGTAATCTCAGTTACTTGGGAGGAGGAGACAGGAAGATCACAAGTTAGAGGCCAGAGGCAGTCTGCATAACTTAGCAAGACCCTGTCTCAAAATAAAAAGTAAAAAATGGGCTGGAAGGTGAAGCTCAGTGGTAGACCACTTGCAAAGCATGTATGAGGGCTTGAGTTCAACCCTCTAACACTGTAAAACAAAAATAAGTGAATAAAATAAAATTAGAGCATATATTTTGTGTGAGTGTGTGTGTGTGTGTGTGTGAGTGTGTGGTACTGGGGGTTGAACCCAGGGCCTTGCGTTTGCATGCTCTGGAAGTGCTGGACCACTGAGCTGCACCCCCAGCCCAACCTTTTTACTTTTTGAGACAGGGTCTCGCTAAATTATGCAGACTGCCTCTGGTCTCAAACTTGTGATCCTCCTGCCTCTGCCTCCCAAACTGCGGGGATTACAGGTATGCGGAGCAAATATCATATTCACTTTTTTTTCTTGTCTGTGCTGGGGATCACACTCAGGGCTGTGTGCATACTAGGCAAGCACTCTACCACTGAGTCACATCCCCTGCCTTCATACCACCTTTTTTATATGCACTACCTAACACTGTACTGGTACACAGTGGGCAGTCAAAAACTAAATTAGATTAAATAAATAAATCAAATCTCATGCCCTAATGGTACGTTAATACAATTTTTCTGGATGCAAGAAATAATCCATACACATATGAAAGAAAAACAGTTATCCTGAGATGAGCATTTTCATAAAATTATTAAAAATTATCATGAGAGAAGTATATAAAGCATTGAACAAAGATAGTTTGGGCCCAGGGTCAGTCCTTTATCTGTCAGAGGGTTTGTTTATGTCCCCATGTTAACCACAAAGTACTCACATATCCCTGTTGCCAGCCACTGCCTCTCCAAACCTCCTATATGTCATCTATAAATATAAGTTCTATCAACATAACCACTGTTAAGATCAAATGAAGTACACAATGTGAAAGTACTTTTGCAACTATAATGTACCAGACCACTTTTTATTATTAGAGCTTGTATTTGACAAAATGCAAAAGAAAATCTAAGAATATAAGTTACTGTTGTTGCTGTTGTTGTTGTTAGGTGTCATTGAGTCAGATCTGACTCATAGTAATGCTATGTACAACAGAACAAAACACTCCCCATTACTGTGCCATGCCCAGCACCATGTCAGTGCTTCTCTGTGATTCATATGGTTTTCAATGGCTGTTTATTTAGGGAGTGGGCTGCTAGGCCCTTCTCCCAAAACTACAGCACCCAGTGTTCCTATGCAGTCTCCCATCCAATGACTAACCAAGCCCAACCCTACTTAGCTTCCGAGATCTGATGGGATCAGATGCCAGGATGGTAGAACTGTAGTTAGGAACTTCTATACCTACTATACTGCAGCTATAGCCCTGTGGTATCCGATCCCGTCAGATCTCGGAAGCTAAGCAGGGTCGGGCCTGGTTAGTACCTGGATGGGAGACTGCCTTGGAACACCAGAAGCTGTAGGCTGGGAGAAGGACCTGGCAACCCCCTCCCAAAAATCAATCTGCCATTGAAAACCCTATGAACACCAGAGAAGCACTGACAATAGTGTTTCCCCTGTTGTACAGAGGGTCGCTATGAGTCGGATACCGACTCGACCGCACCTAACAACAACAACAACAACATACCTACTATATGGTTCATTCATAGATTCGTTATGGAAATTCAGGAGTGAGTGACATAAAGGTCTCATTCTAGTAGGGAAGAGATAAACAATCAATAAGTAAACAAATAAATAAGAGAATCCAAGATTGGGAAACATGGTCTGAAGAAAGTAATCAGGGAAGTGGTTACCAGTTTCCAAGATGACTCCCAGTAATCCCACCACTATCTGCTGGGGCTTCCCTTGTGAAGTACAGAGTTAATCTACTTCCACATGTATAGAGTTGGTCTGACTGTCCAATGGAATATGGCAGAAGTGATGATATGTCACTTTCAAGAATTGGTTACAAAAGAACTATGACTAGGGAGTAGGCACTGGTGAACCACTCCCAAAACACCTACTCATTGAAAACCCTATGAATAGCAAAGAAATACTGTCAGATATACTGCCGGAAAATGAGCTCTCTAGGTTGGAAGGCACTCAAAAGACACTGAGGAAGAGTTGCTGCCTCAAAGTAGAGTCTACCTTGAGAACAGAAATGGAATAAAGCCCCAGGGATCTCCATTTGCTGATGTGGCATGACTCAAAATGTAGACAAACAACTGTGAACATCCATTAATAATTGAAATATGGAATGTATGTAGGATGAATCTAGGAAAGTTAGAAATCATTAAAAGAGAAATGGAGTGCATAAACATTGACATTCTAGGCATCAGTGAGCTAATGGGCCACTTTGAGTCAAATAATTATATGGTCTACTATGCTGGGCATGAAAAACTAAAGAGAAATGGGGTTGCCTTCATCATCAAAAAAGACATCTCAAGATCTATCCTGAAATACAATGCTGTCAGTAATATAATAATGTCCATATGCCTACAAGAAAGGCCAATTAATATGACTATTATTCAAATTTATGCACCCACCACTAAGGCCACAAATGAAGAAAGGGAAGATTTCTACCAGCTTCTGCCATCTAAAATAGATCAAACATGCAATCAGGACATACTTATAATTATTGATGACTGGAATACAGAGGATGGAAACAAAGAAGGCAGCTCAGTAGTTGGAAAATATGGCCTTAGTGGAAGAAATGATGCTGGAGATCACATTATAGAATTTGTCAGACCAATGAACTTTTCATTGCAAATACATTTTTTCAACAATATAAACAGTGACTATACACATGGACTATACACATGGACTTTGGAACAGGAACAAAATTGACTACATATGTGGAAAGGAACAGTGGAAAACCTTTATATCAAATGTCAGAACAAGACCAGGTGCTGACTGTGGATCAGACCATCAACTGCTCATATGCAAGTTCAAACTGAAGCTGAAGAAAATTAGAAAAAGGGTATGAGAGCCAAGGTATGACTTTAAGTATATCCCACCTGAGTTCAGAAACCACCTCAAGAATAGGTTTAATGCATTAGACACAAATGATAGGAGACCAGATAAGGTGTGGCATGACATAAAAGATATCATTCATGAAGAAAGCAAAAGGTTATTTTAAAAAAAACAGGAAAAAAGAGACCAAATTATATGTCAAAAGAGATGCTGGAACTTCAACTTGAACATAGAACAGCTAAAGTAAAAGGAAGATATGATGAGGTTAAGAAACTAAACAGAAGATTTCAAAAGGCAACTCAAGAAGACAAACACAAATATTATAATGACATGTGCAAAGAGCTGGAGGCAGAAAACCAAAAGGGAAGAACATGCACTGTGCTTCTCAAGCCTAAGGAAGTGAAGAAAAGTTTCAAGCCTGAAGTGGCAATAGTGAAAGATTCTACAGGGAAAATATTAAATGATTCAGGAAACATCAAAAGAAGATGGAAGGAATACACAGAGTCATTGTACAAAAAAGAATTGGTAGATGACCAACCATTCCAAGAGGTTGCATATGAAGAGGAATCAATGGTATTGAAGGACAAAGTGGAAGCTGCCTTGAAAGAACTGGCAAAACACAAAGCTCCAAGAATTGATGGAATACCAATAGAGATGTTTCAACGAACAGATGCAGCACTGGAGGTGTTAACATGTTTACACCAACAGATTTGGAAAACAGCTACCTGGTCAACTGACTGGAAGAGATCCATATTTGTGCCTATTCCCCAGAAAGGGGATCCAACTGAATGTAGAAACTATCAGACAATTTCATTAATATCACACACAAGCAAAATTTTGCTAAAGATCATTCAAAAGTGACTTCAGCAGTATATAGACAGGGAATTGCCAGAAAATCAAACCAGCTTCAAAAGAGGGTGGGGAGCCAGAGACATCATTGCTGATGTCAGGTGGATATTAGCCAAAAGCAGAGAATATCAGAAAGTAGTCTATCTATGTTTTATTGACTATGCAAAGGTATTTGACTGTGTGGATCATAACAAACTATGGATAACACTTCAGAAAATGGGAATACAAGAGCACCTAATTACACTCATGAAGAATTTGTATGTGAACCAGGAGGCAGTTGTCCAAATAGAACAAGGAAACATTGCCTGGTTTAAAGTTAAGAAAGCTGTACATCAGGGCTATATATATACTTTCACCACGTCTCTACAATTTATACACTGAACAAATAATCCAAGAAGCTGGACTTTATGAGGAAGAACACGGCATCAGGATTGGAGGAAGACTCATTAACAACCTACGTTATGCAGATGACACAACTCTGCTTGCTGAACGTGAAGAGGTTTTAAAACACTTAGTGATGAAGATCAAAGATCTCAGCCTTCAGTATGGATTGTCATTGAACAACAACAAAACAAAAATCCTTACAACTGGGTCAGTATGCAACTTCATGATAAATTGAGAAAAGACAGATGTTGACCATGATTTTGCTTGGCTTGGCTCTATCATCAACACCCATGGAAGCATGAAAGCAGCAGTCAAGAAATCAAAAGGCACATTGCTTTGGGAAAATCTGTGGCAGAAGACCTCTTTAGAGTATTAGAAAGTAAAGATGTCACATTGAAGATGAAGGTGTGCCTGACTCATGCCATGGTGTTTTCAGATGCATCATATGGTTGTGAAAGCTGGAGACAATTGAACAAGGGAGACAGTAGAAGAATTGATGCTTTTAATTATGGTACTGGATATGTCTATTGAATATACCATGGACTGCTAAAAGAGCCCACAGATCTGTCTTAGGAGAAGTGCAACCTTAGTGCTCCTTGGAAGCAAGAATGGCTAAACTGTCTTACATATTTTGAACATTTAGTCAGGAGAGACCAATCCCTGGAGAAAGACATCATGTTTGGGAAACATAAATAAGATCATGTGCCTGGCACAGAATTGAGGAGTGTTTTGATCTGCTGTACATAGGGTTGCTGTGAGTTGGACTCAACTTGATGGCATCTAACAACAACAACATGGCTTCTGCTTAGGTAGTACCCATGCTTCATCTTATTTAAAGAGAGAGGCCAACTGAGAACACCTAGTTGGCCTATGGAGAGGCCCATGTGACAAACAGCCAGTCTGCTAAAAACTGGGTGGATGGTCTTGGAAGTAGATCCTCCAGCTCTTCAGACAACCACAAGCCTAGCTGACATCTTTACTGCAGTCTTCTGAGATACCCTGAACCCAAACAACTAGCTCTCAGCTTCCCTTCACACAGAAAATGTGAGACAATAGATCTTGTTGTGCTAGGTGGCTGAGTTTGGGGACAATATGTTACACAGCAATGGATGACTAATTCAAGGAAGGTGAAATAAATTAGGAAGTGGTTTGAAAAGACCTACCTGAGGATATTTTATCTGCTCTTAAAAGATAATGAGCTACACAAAGAGAAGCAAGGAGCAGAAGTAGGACAAGACTTAGAATGTTTGAGAAGCAAATGAGCTTTTCACTGCAATCTGAGTCTCTGCTTTGATGAGGTAAGTCTCTACCCTGTCACTCTTGTGTTTCCTACTGTGGTGATTCCTATTTTCCTACTATGTTTATGCTGCTTCCACCAGTGCTTGTCAACTGTCAGTATTTGGGGCATCTCTTCCTAGCACAGGACTGCCTTCATATTGCAGAATGTTTTTTACTCTGTGTCCTTCCTCCTAAATTCCTTAAGAACTACCAGTCCATGTGACAACTCCAACTCTGCCCTCCCTCACTTTTCAAAATGCTCTCTAGGAAGGTAGCATTGCCGCTACTTTAATCTGCACCATGTGGTTTATGGTGTCCATAGGGTACAGTAACTAAAATTATTCATGAGCATCAGAGATCCTTAGATATGAGACACATTTCAACCACCCATCAGCAAATGGACTGCATTTGTCTAATCCTCATTTTGCTCCTTTGTTATATAAGCCTTCCAAGGATTAAATGAAATAGCATCTAAAATACCACAAGTCTGGTGACATGAGAAACATGTAGAATGGGAGCTATTGTTAAATTAATTTTCCTCTCTGCCTAGCCAAATCCATCCCATTCTTTGGAATCAAACTGAAGCTTCAGTGGCTCTTATTTGACTTCTTTGACTTTATTGTGCAGCCATTGCCAACCAATGCCTTCCCTGGGGACAGATGGCACAAGATGGCTGTTGCTCTCTGGAGAAACTGCAAAGGTATCCAGGACAATTTCTTTAGTCACATGGATAGGCTGCCTTTCTTCCCTGCTGCAAGCCACAGTGACAGAAGATCTGCTGTCTTGCTGCTCTTCTATACCACCTCCTCACCCCATGGGGGGTTTCCTCCCTTCAGGGTTAGAAATACCACCAGATCCATTGTCTCACATTTTTTTGTGTGGCAGGAAGCTGGGAGCTGGGAGTTCTGGCTCAGGGTCTCTCCTGAGATTGCAGTCAAGCTCTCAGCTCCGGCTGTGGTCATCTGACTGGATGGCAGGTGGTGTAGTTGGATATGGTCTCTGCAGTACCCACCACCTCTTCCTTGCTCCCCAGAGGAAAACATAGGGGCCTTTATAATCTCAGTGCCAGCTGCCTGGATACAAGGTCATACAAGGTCAACTTTCTGGCATCATGGGGCATGGGTAGAGGAACAGCCTAAGGCTCAAATTTAAACATGCTGAAGTATGAGTCAATATTACCCTCATATCTCAGGACTCTCAAGAGAAACCCCAGGTAAATAGCCACTTTCGTGATTTCTATAGGTCAGCAGACAGACCCCTCCCCCACCCCAATCTCTTCTTTTTATGCAAAGATCCCTCTTAGGCAGAAACTTCCTGCTTTCATTGAGTTTTCTCTATTTTGGTTTTATGTTGTTGTTGTTGTTGTTAGGTGCCGCGGAGTCGGTATCCGAATCATAGCGACCCTCTGTACAACAGGGGAAACGCTATTGTCAGTGCTTCTCTGCTGTTCGTAGGGTTTTCAATGGCAGATTGATTTTTTGGGAGGGGGTTGCCAGGTCCTTCTCCCAAGCCTACAGCTTCTGGTGTGCCCAGGCGGTCTCCCATCCAGGTACTAACCAGACCCGACCCTGCTTAGCTTCCAAGATCTGACGGGATCGGATGCCACAGGGCTACCACTGCAGGCGTTTATGTTGTAGGATGTTTTAAATTTATTCTTTTCCCTCTGAAGGTTTAGTAACTTTCATTAATAAAATAAACAATAGACAGAAAACAGGAAAAAGAATATTACTGAACCACAACTTTCTTGCCTGTGGCATAGTATGTCAATCACTGAAATGAGGAGTTTTGCAAAGAACAGAGTTTATTCACAAGGCAGCCAAGCATGGAGATTAGAGAGCAAATCTCAAGTCCAGCTTCTCAAGGACAGGGATGAAGAAGCCAGCTGGTCTCAGGTATGGGGAAATGTAATTGGAAGTAAGGAAAAGTAAAGCAATCAAACTTAATGGTTCTTCATAGGAAATGTGCTCAGAAAATGGTGGTTTTAGCACACTCTGGGGGTGCAGTATTGGCCCTCTGATGTCAAAAGGTCACCCACTGGACATTTGCACAGGCCCAAGTGAAAAGCTGGTGGTTTCAATCAATTTGAGCTAGAAAAAAGCTGCCTCCAAGTTCCTCAAAAACAACTTAGGCAATAGGCAATACTTACCACCAGAACCCATACATGAGAGAGATTATCTATAGCAAAGCTGATTCAAATACAATAGCATGTTACTTAGCTAGCTACCTGACTTCTAAGATTGGTGATTTTTAAAGTCGACTAAAACCAAGTGCAGTGTATTAAGTCTAAGGGGTTTATACCAGTTTTCCCTCAGGTGCAAGAACACAAAACTGTCATTACATGCCTAAGGCATGGAAGAATTAGACCCAAAGAAAGGCAAAATAACTGACACATAAATAGAGCTTGAAGGGATGAGGACTTGTGCTCATGGGTGGAAGGGAGGTGGTGTATACAGGCTATGGAAGGCTGGGGAGGATGTGCACAGCAAGCAAAGGTTTTCATGTAATGCAAATGAAGTGCCCAGGTAATAGCCACCTTCATAATTTCTATCAGTGTCAGGTCAGTAGACAGAGCCCTCCCCCGCCCCAGTCTCTTCTTTTTAATGCAAAGATCCCTCTTAGGCAGAAAGGGAGTGATATCAGAGAAGCTCTGTCTGCATTGGCTACTTCCTTTACCAATGCAGAGAAGTAGGTGTAGGTTTGTTTGTTTGTTTAACAAAGGGATAACTTTTAAGAACCATTCTCATTCTGCAGAAGTCTGTAATTCTCTGAATAACCAACTCAGAATAGGCCGAAGAAATATATTTAGGGAGGGACATTTTACTCTCACAATGTTTCTCCTCCATTCTCTTCTCTCCAGCCCACATCCACTCCACTTTGAGATGTGGCTCCCTTTTCTTATTACTCTCCCACAAACTGCCACCAAAGTGTTGAGGTAAAGCTTTAGGAGTGACAGAGGAAGGCCCAGGACAGCCACCAGCTAAACACCTATTATTAAAATTTCAGTAGATAACAGGCCACCACCCCCAATCTACTGAAATCTGTTTCCCTACCAGGGCATACTGATAATTGCTGTGGAGAAAAAAGTTTAGAAAAAAATAGAACACAGAATTTTAAAGGATAAAAAATGTTACAAATTCATTGCATGGATGTTAGATCTATCATTTCTCAAAAGGCATCAAAGTTCAGTTAACGAAGATTTATTTGCCTTGTTTTCATTGTTTCTGTTGTTTCTCTAAAGACTGAAGCTTGAAATTGCCATTTTCTGCCATCCCTTACCTTACACTGGATTGAACTCACTTTGTTTTACAGAACCCTCTCCTCTTTAAGCCAAAGATGTAAATCAAAATTGTGAAGTATCATGGTGGTTGGTGCCTACCTGCCTTCCACATGTGGTGGACATTGTCAAGCACCTCCACATGGAAGGTTTCATCTTCCTGGGTTTCCAAGTTCTCACATCCCCTAATTGACTCCTATGGTTTACCTCTTCTCTCCCTGCTAGATTAGAAACCTTGTATGGCTGGTGATCACTGTTTTTACTTCTTTCGTCCCAGTTCCTAGTCTCATTCACAGAAAAAGGCCTCAACATACTTATTGACTGATTCTCAAAACCATTCCACTTAATCAGTTTTGTCTTTCTTCATAACTGACCTCATTCACATGTACCTATGGCAAAGGCATCACCATGCATTAGTTCTTATGTTGGACTAAATAAAGAAAAATAAAATCTAGGAAAAGCTTCACACATCATCTGGATAATTATCTTGTATTTATACTGAGCATGACTATCTGAGCTCATTACTTAACCCACTCAATTAAAAAAAAATTCTGTTATCTGATGTGTCAGAACAGCCTGTTCTTCACCCCCCGCCCAACTCCAGCACTGTAAGATTGAACCCAGGGTCTCACACATGCTACTGAGGCTAAGGAGCTGCATCCCCAGCCCTTTTTTATTTATTTATTTATTTAATGTTGACACCGGGTATCACTAAATTCCACAGGCTTCTTCTGGTCTGGAACTTGCGATCCTCCTGCCTCCACCTCCTGAGTAACTAGGATTATAGGCATGCACCACTGTCTCAGGCCCTAAGTGTTCCTGAATTTTAGCAAGGAACAAAACTACCCACTGATATGGTTCATGGACATCCCGTGACAAGGAGCCCTAAGGCACCAGCCTGAACACTTAGCAAACTTCATTCTAGTTTCCTGGTTCACTCTAGCGTTGGCACCCTATTTCCCAACGGGGAACCAGTTATTCACTATGTGATCTAGCCAGGCAACTCTATGACAAATAAATTATGTTCCTGGGATCTTGGAGTTCACTGATCCTGTCCCTGCTTGAGCATAACAAACCTTGAGTTCAATTTGAACTGTCTAATCATACTTTCTTGGGATTTAGCTCAGTTGGTAGAGTGTCACTCTGCAGTCTCTGAGGTCCTGAGCTCGATTCCCAGCACCCACAAAGTGGGAGAAAGATGCAACAATCTGCTCCTGAGGCAATCACTAAACAATCTGCCATGGAAAACCCTGTAAGGTCTCTGTGAGTCAGACACGACTTGATAGCACCTAACAACAACAACCACCGTATTTTATCCCATCGCCTCCTACTTCCATTGGCAATCTTGCCCATTGTAGGCTTAAAATGCTCAATCCTTAAGTCAGTGCTTCCCAATTTTGTTCACGTCATGGCACACATCAAAAATAATATTTGTCCTTAATGATCAAACTATTCCCAGAGGCAACTATCCCAGGAAGGTGCCTCTAACCCTTCTTCAACTATTCTTGGACTGAGGATAACATATTTCCACAAATCTTCATTTGTGGTAGCCTTTTCATAGCCTGCCTGTAGGACTGATCTTTAGATTTCCCTAGCTGGCCTCTAACCTGGGGCCATTGTTCTGATCATTCACTTTGTATCAACATAGATTTTCAGGCCTTCTATCTTTTGGTCATGACTTTGTTTGTAAAGAAATAATGTTTCTATATGATCTATAAACTCAAAGAAAGGCATGAGGGAAGCAGGTGTGGAAATGCAAGTTTTTGTCTAATCTAAGTTGCACAATCAAAGAGCTTTTCAATTGAAAAGAGTAAGAACCTCCGAGACAAGGCAGAAGACCTGAAAAGTATTCCTTCTCTCTTTTCCTACATTCAGTTGCCTATTTCCGACATGTACTTATTATTATTATATTGTTTACTTTTAAATGATATTAACAGCTCCCAAATAGTTGTCACTTCCTGTATGCCAATCAATGTGCTAAGCTCTTTCCAGACATCACTGCATTGATTCTTCATATAAACTTTGGGGAAGAAATTATTATTACCATTTTACAGGTGAGAAAACTGAGCCTGAAGGGTTAAACAACTTGCCCAGGAAGTGGTGACTAGGATTTGAACCCAGCTCTGACTACAAAATCTATGCTTTTGAGATAAATCACATGAAGCAAGCAGTAGTTATAAAACTTATACAACAGACTCTGTTTTTAAGAAATATCTGACTTCTTTATTTTCTTTAAATCAAACTAAATCTGACCTCAAGTCTTTATTCCATAGCAAAATTTCAGTCTCAGTCAGTACAGTATTGAATATCCTCTCTGCTGGGAGACAATCCTCCATGGGTTTTTTAATGTTCCTGCACATCTTATGAACAGAGGCATTAACTGTTCTTTGTTCTAGACTATTTTCCAAAGATATTACTACAGCAAACAGCCTTGGAATACAGAGATGGTGTGTCCCTTGGAGCGAAGGACAAGCACACTTATTGCCCATTATACAAGATCCGGATTCCCCAAGTTCCATCATCCTCCCTTGTAATATAACCCACAGCAAAAAACAAACAAACAACAACAACAACAACAAAAAAACAGATCCATCCTAGAGAAAGTGCAACTAGAGTGCTCCTTGGAAGCAAGGATGGCTATATTGTGTCTTATGTATTTTGTACATGTTCTCAGGAGGGACCAATCTCTGCAGAAGGACATCACATTTGAGAGAGTGGTGAATCAATGAAAAAAAGGAAGACTCTCTACTAGATGAATGGACACAGTGAGTACAGTTTAAGCATAAAAAAGATCATGCGCATGACACAGTGTCAGGTAGTGTTTCATTCTATTGTATATGAGTCTCCATGAGTTGGATCTGACTCAATGGCACCTAATAATGAGCATGTTCAAGTATCATTTGGCCCTCTTCACAGCCCCCTGTGAGCACCAAGGCTCAAGGAATCAATGCAAAAATGGTGATATTCTGACTACTAATATTGCTATGAATAATTAACTCCACCTCATCTTTGACCAAGAAATCAGAATCTATAAAACAGTATTGTTAACTTATCAACTCACAGGCTGGATAAGCTCACAGACTCTTCACAGTTGTTGATACTCTTCCCTCTCTCCAGAATCTCACAAAAACCCGAGAGACTCACGTGTTCCCAGAAAGCAGGGACAGACCTACAATCTTCCATTGGTATGATCACAGCTGGTTCTTTATGGGCGAAGACCACTTTGCCCAGAGAAGGATATTGGCTCCAGTGGTCTTGAGTCCAGACAGTGGAATCTTTGCCTTGACTAAAAAGCCCTGTGTTCGGGATATAGCCTCCCCTATTTCCTTTCCTATCTGAAGTCCTGCCGCCCCTCTGCCCACTTTGAGAGAAAAGAGCATAGGTAACTATTGCCCTAAGACCTTTCCAGGCTTGGAGGATCTCTTCCCTCTCCTATTATTCCTTCTTTTCCCTGTCTTCTTTCTTTCTCCTGAAATCCAGGGCACTTTAGCACCTCAACAAGATCAGGCGTTCACCAAAAACAAGAAGAAAAGTTCCCTTCTGATCCAAACTTCCCCTGAGGCAAGTGGACAAGAATGGCCACTTTCTCTTTATACACAGCAAAAGCAAAACAGAGTATCTATCTCAATAAATTATCTTGCCACAGCAGCAAGCATACAGCAAGATTAATTGTGGCAAAAGTTTTCCTGCCAGTAACATCTTTACCCCTTTTTGTATCTTTAGCATCTGACATAAGTAGGAACTATTTCTCTCAGTCTCTCCCCCAAATACATTAAGCTAGTGGAAAGGAAACTCTCTTAGCACTCGCGTACACGCTCTCTCTCTCTCTCGCTCTCTCTCTCTCTCTCTCTCTCTCTCTCCTGGTCCATCAGATTAAGATAATCTGAAGAACTACACAAAAATACATAAAATAATAATGACAATGATATAACAATCACACTTTCTTTCTATTCTACATATATTTCTTCTTCCTGTTTCCAACAAGAAGGGGTGGGAAAATGAGCTGGAAAAAAGTGAAACCAACTCAGCTGTAAAAGGAATCTAGACAGGCTGGGTTTTACCTATTTGCAGCCAATTAGGTCAATGTTAATGTCCTTTTAGCCACTGGTTTCACTGAAATACCAATGACAGTTAAAATAACCATACTGGTAAGATTTCCTGTAGGTGCCAACTCTTCTCTTCTCCAAATTTTAAATAAATCCTCAATTCTCCTGCTCCCCAAAGAGTCTTGCATATGAGTTAGCTACTGGCTTTAACGACACTGTCTACATCTACCTCTCTTGCAAGGCACGGACAGTGCATACACCCTTGGGGAAACAAGCTTGTCTAGTTACGAAGAAATGTGGCCCTAGTTATATTTTCAGAGATCTCACATAAATAATTATTCCCTACAAAAGAAGCAATCAAGCTATCTTTCTCACGTTTAATCCTCCTTTAGAATCCTGAGCCTGTAAACTCCTTCCTGCCTGTGACAAGGGTAAAGTCTTTGCCTATCTTGCACAACAGTGTTTTGTCCATTAAAAAGTATTCAATAAATATTTTTTGACTAGGTGACAATGTGAATGAGTGAATAAGCTTTATGAAGAGCCAGAAGATTAAAATACCCTTAGTTCAGACATAAAAGTTAAAATGCTGTTTTAGGTTTCTGCAGAATCCGCCCTTAAATAAAGTGTTCCTGTAAGCTTACCACTTCCAGAGGATCAAGAAAAAAATATTTTCTTCCTTTACCAAAAAAAACAAATTGCTAAATATATAAAATTATTCCTTGGCTGGACCTTGTAAATACTCAGAGTTTCCTTTAGTTAATGTTGCCATGAAGTGTTTCTCAGCTGGGATTCCAATGGCATTGTATTTGAAATTGTTCCCCACAAAATGCAGCACACTTAGCATAATTCCTGCCTCCCACCAAATGGCCCTAGGTTTGGTCCCCAGCACTGCAAAAAAAAAAAAAAAAAAGTCACCTTGGCTTCTTGGCTGCATTTCCTGACAAGTTCTCTACCTCGGTCGCCACTCTCTGAGACTTTATACCTGTTTCTAGGTAAGTAATCTGAAAATGGGACTCTGTCTTCCTCATTTATGTATCCCCAGTATCTAAAACTGTATGCACTAGAATTTACAATATGCCAGAATGTTAGGCGGTAGTCTGTACTGTATCACAGAAAGGATGTGAATCTATGATAATGAACTGTGAGCCTGCCCTGGGCTGACCATCAGCTGAGCCCTGGGGAAGCTATGGTGAGGGAATAAGACAGACTTGGGCCCTTCCCTTGTGATATTTCCAGTCTAGAGAGAACAGACATTAAACTTCACTCTAATAAAAGAGGCAGTAGAGAGGGAGGACCAGGGAAGATATAGCTCAGGCCCTGTTGTGCAGAGGCCCACACAAAGTTAGAGGAGCGCAGGATGGTAGGTGTTAGGATGAGGTGGTCCCACGCAGAGGCAATAAATGGAGGGGAGAAGAGTGATAGATTTAGCTCATTCTCTTTTAACTCATTTGGAGTCAAGTTCCGACAACCAAATAGCTTGGTCAGAATGCAGGGACCCCCGTTCGCAATCTGCATGATTCTGGGCAAGTCACAAATCCGTCTCAGTTCTTATTTCAGTAAAATGGGGATCATGATCTTACACTTGATAGATTTGCTATTAGAACTAATAAACAGGACAATCTACTCAAAATTCCTAGCATATAATCTGGCACAGAGAAAGTGCCACATAAGTACCTCCTACCATTTTCTCTTATTACTGCACAAATATGGGCATCACTACCAGGTACTAGGCACCCTGCTAACCATAGGTAACAGAGGAGCAAGATATGATTATGGCACTAAAAAAGCAGGCAGTAGATGTAAGCAACACATATAGAGCAAATATTTCCTGAAAGGAGGTATGGGCTACTTTCGTCCTTTTTGTTGGAAGTAATAGTAGTAATGTTGTTGTTTTGTTTTTAGGTGTGGTCAAGTCATGTCAGAATCATGGCAACTCCCATAGGATTTTCAATGGCTGCTTGCTTCAGGATTGTTTCCAGAGTGGGTTGCCAAGTCCTCCTCCTGTTTTCATAGTGCTGGGGCTCAAACCCATGTCCTCACAGAGTGTGGAGCAGCATGCTACCAATTGAGCTAAACCCCAGGCCCAATAGTAGTAATACACAAGCATAATAAAGTACCCCTGGCACTGTAATAGGATAGGAAACGTCAACCAAAAAGACGCCTCCCTGGCGTCTTGTCTTGTTCACTACATTTTCACGAGTGGAACTAGAAAGATAGCACTTTAGGTGTAGTATTGCACAATCATAAAATAGGGAACACAATGGGCCTGTGAGTCTATTCCAACTAATCAAAGAAATCATGAAAAATTCATATATCAAAACTGGCCAACAAATCATGCAGCAACCTGGAGTCATTTTAGCACGGTTAACTTTCTATACTGTTTGTTAAACAAAGCTTTCTCCCACTCTCACCCCCAACCCCAAACCTGTTAAGTCAGAAAAGCCATGGACAAAGCATGAGAACCTTTTTTTAATGAGCTCCCCAGATGTTAATTAGTAAAGATAAATTTGGGAAATACTGGCATGTCCCAGTTGTTATTGCTGTGAGCCAAGCACCCCAAACCTTAGAGGTGTAAAATAACTTTATTATTCTCACAATCCTATGGGCCAAAAATTTTAATAGGGAAAAGGGAAAGGGGCTTGTTTGTGTTCCTGAATGCCTGGGTCTTTGTCTGCAAAGACTAGAAGTACAGCCCTCAGAAGGCTCCACAGGACGTCCATCTCCAAGATGGCTCACTCCTATGCTGCTGCCTGTCAACCAGAACACCTACTATGGCCACTCCAGTCTGGCCATCTCATAGTAATGGGACTGCTTTCTAAGGTGGAGGCTTCTCCTAGAGAGAACATCCCAAGAGAACTGGGTAAACACTGCATGGCCTTTCTAACTAAGCCTCAGAATGATGTGCCATTACTTCTGCTACATTCTATGAGTCAAATCCATCTAGATTCATTGATAACCCCACTTAGAAGCAAAGGGAAGGGACATAGACACTTCCTCTTCATGGGAAAAGTATCAGAGAACTTGGGGATGTATTTTTAAAACTGTCATGTATCATGTTTCAATTTTTATTGTGCATCCACAAACTTTCCTTTTTTCTAGATATTCTTCACACTTGTAAGGTTTTGAGAAATACCAGAGCAAGGCTATGGGGCTGGGAATTACCTCAGTTCGTAGAGTGCTGCTCTGCAGTCTCTGAGGTCCCGTGTTTGATTCCCAGCACTGCAAAAATGGGAGGACATGGCAATCCACTCCTGAGGCAATCCTGAAACAATCAGCCATTGAAAACCCTATAAGGGTTGCTATGAGTTGGACATGACTCCATGGCACCTAACAACAACAACAACAACAACAGGAGCAAGGCTACAGGTTACAGGTTTCTTGTTGTTGTTGTTAGGTGCCATTGAGTCAAGTCTGAATCATAATGACCTTATGTACAACAGAAAGAAACACTCCATGACACTGTGACATACCTGGCACTATTGTCAGTGCTTCTCTGCTATTCATATGGTTCGTATGGTAGATTGTCTGGGGAGTAGATTGCCAGGTGCTTCTCCCTAGCCTGCAGCACTTGGTATTCCTAGGTAGTCTCCCATCCAAGAACTAACCAGGTCGACCCTGCTTAGCTCAGGTGGGATCATATGTCAGGTTGCTATGGTCTTAGAACCCATCACTAGTACCCAAATTATGCTCAAACCACTTGTGAGAATGCTCTGCTTTGTAAAGTTGGTCCCTAATGACTTCAATTCAGAAACAACTATGTTAAGCCTGTCATGAAATCCATTGCCTCTAACCCATCCTCTCTTTGGACCTCTTCAAAAAGGTTTAGAGACACTAGCAATGTTTTACTCATCTTTTTTGAGTCATATAAAACTAAGGATTAAAATCCTTATAGTATGCAGGTTATAAATAGTGTCATTTTCCCATAGATATTTCCTATATTCAGTCTTTATATAAAATATTGTGACCCAAAGTCTAGAAGAAATTGAAGGAAGAATTTTCATCCTAATCTATCATGCACATATATACAATTCTTTTGGCTGATGTCTGCCTGTTTTATGCATTTGAACATGTTTTATTCATGTTCCTGTATATAATTGTCCACATTTATGTCACACAATCCATTCAAATGCCTAAACATTATAAATACACACATAATTTTATACTACTTGAGATTATATAGAAATTAGATGTGTTAGGGATTTGTGTATTTTGATGATATGACACTAAAATCGTTGAGTCCATAAGTTCAAATTTTGAGCCATATTAATCACTTTGTTACAGTAAAATGCACAGATGCAGTAGAATAATAGCAGTCTGTGTGATTGCTCTAGCAAGTTCTATTAGAAATGTGTGTATTTTCCCCCAAAGCCATCTTCACTTTTTTAATTCCATATAAAATGCATTCTGGGGAAAAGAACAGCTGAAATCCACATAGGCATTTTCAAGGAATCACACTATCTAATGTGAGGCATTTTATCACATTAGTAATCATATTCAAAGAAAAGGATTTTTTCTAACATGTGAAATTTTCAATTCAGCTCAATGGTTATACAACTAAATCAGGGCACTGTAGCAAATATAACCACATAAGCCCAATCACACAATAATAATCCTTCCACACAACTCTTCTAATTTGATATTGCTGCCCAATTTAAATTACTGAGGAGTTTTAAAGAATACTGTCTATTTGCTTTTGAATACACGGTATATTTTCTTCTAATTACATTCTGATCACATTTCACGGAAGAAAATACATCTGGCCTATCAATGGCATAAAATGGGTATTTCCTCAGGGGTGTGTAAAGTGTATATAAATCTCAGCTCCTGCCTGAGATTTGCAGAGATGCTAATACACAGGTCACTTGTGCACCAATTTTTCTTTGTGATTTGGGAGCAATGCTTGCAAGCTCTCTGTGGTATAATGAGATCATGGGCAGTTTGGCTTACATGCATAAAGGTTTAACTCTTTTGCAAGTAGTCCCTCTGCCCCTGTACATTAGGTTCCTACATTGTCTTAATGTACCAGCTTCTTATCTACATCTATTTGGAAAAAACAAAAGCAACATATCCTTTAGTTTACTCAGACTAAGAGAAAAAATTCATATATATACATACAGTTGTGTGCTACATCAATATTAAATAAATACATTATAGCAGCTCTCATTTTTAATGACTAGATTTTTTTCCCTTTGATTGCCTTCACCAATAAAATTGTAGTCTGTGGAAAAGCACCCTTCTGGATAATCCATTGTCTCATTTTAACTCATTTTTATCAAGGAATTCCCCCTGTAGCAATCCCCAATGCCAGCCATTAGCTGTGCACATCTGCCCACAGTAATGACCGCTCCTATGTACATACCTGACTGCCACCTCATTTAGACTTCACCCATAGGACAATAATGCAATGTCTCTAGGGCCAGCTAAATTCTGAACTGTTGACATGTTACAGTTATCACTTCATTTAGTCTTTGGAGTGAATTAAGAGTGTCTGAGGTCACAAATAGGTCAAATGTTTATGCCATGGGCCTTTCCCATGTCCAGCCTTATGTGTGTTCAGACAAATTGTGTGTCTCCATGTAGCCCTCAGAATTATTTTGCACTCCTGGCCAAAAAAAATATCTTTCAATCCAGTCACTTCCTCTGTACAAGTACAAAATATCATGAGTATGCCAATATGATCACAAAGAAACATAAATTTTATATTAGCAAATGAAAAGGTTATATACTATACTAAAATTTGTTCTACCTCAATTTAATTTTTTTTTGATAGGACTCTTTGACTTCTTTAAACATGTCCCAGTTTATAAGGATCATTGAATTAAAGCAATGGAAGTTAGAGGATTGATTTTTAAAGTTCTCATAAAATGCATCCATATCCTTGACTCTAGATGCTGAAACCATGGCCCCTTCTACTAGATTGTCAGGGATAGAGGGTAGAGGCACCAGAAAGATGCAAAGTTCCTACCTGCAAAGATATTGGAATTCATTACTCCTGTTCTATACCATCAGAAGATGTTTTCAAGGATAGTGCCAGGATAAGATCTAAAGGATATACTCAATCAGCACATCCCTGTTGTTGTTGTTGCTAGGTGCCGCCAAGTCAAGTCTGACTCGTAATGACCCTATGTACAACAGAATGAAATACTCCCTAATTCTGTGCCACCCACATGATATTTTTTATGTTCAAGCCCATTGTTGCCACCCCTTTGTCAATCCATCTAGTTGAGAGTCTTCCTCTTTTTTCATTGACTCATCACTCTCCCAAATGTGGTGTCCTTCTCCAGGTATTGTCCCTGGCAACATATACATCCCTGGAGGTGAGGAAGTTGTCAGGAGACCACTGCTATTATCCAAAGAAGTAATCGTGATGGCTAGGTGTGCTGGTACATGCCAGTAATCCCAGCACTTAGGAGGCTGAAACAGAAAGATCTCAAGTTCAAGGCCATCCTGGGCTACATAGTGAGACTCCATCTCTAAATAAATAACTAAATATTTTTAGAGGAAAGAAAAAAAGAAATCAGAATAGGTGAACTAAAGCTGAGGATGTTTTAAGAAATATTTTGGAAATAGAGGTCATAGGACTTGGATATGGAAGATGAGAGACTAGAAATTGAGGCAGATTTAGATATCTTCTCTTATAGGCAAAGATCATGGGAGTCATTAATCTTGTATTCTTACAGAAAGAAAAGGCTAGGCAAACTGAAAATTACCTTTTTTGACTTACCATAGAACTAAGGTAGCAAGAGAAACTGCCTCCCTGAAATCCGGAAAGGTAACTACGTGCCAAAAGATCCAACAACCAAGATGTGCTTCTTTGAACAGGTACGAGTTCCCTAAACTGGAAGGAATTCCCAAATGGTTATTTCGATGAGTTGCTGGAGGCTGAGTGTAGGCCAGTGTACGAGTGAGAGCTTCCTGGGATCACAGCCCTCTAGGCATATTTTCCTGGGCTTTCCCTCATGTAACTCCACCAGGTTTTCACAGTGAGTATCTAAAATGATTCCCTCTGGCTTTGGCATGAGGAAGGGAAAAATAATGATTGTGAAACTTACCCAGAGCCTTCTCCAAAGCAAAGCCTTGGTTTCCAGCAGAAAAGACTTTGCCTGTATATAATTCTGAAACCTTACATAACTGTGAGCAAAGAATTGCTCCTCACTCCAGCAACTTCCAGCCTTTCCATCTCACTTAAGGGGGAAAAACAGTCCCACAGTCACCAGGGAACAGGGCTTCAAAGAAGAAACTGGAAAAACTGTAGCCAGGGATTGGTAAGGGACAAGAGAAAAGGCTACACCACTGGAAAAGGGATAGAAACATATGCAAAGGCCACCATCTCAAGACACTGGCTCCCTAAAAGACAGACTCAATCAGAAGATTATAGAATGCCCCCCTACACCCTACTGCCACACCAACAGGCTCCAATGTAATAACAGTGGATTCTAGGTGGAAGAAGTACAAAACCCAGACTATCACCAAGAAGTAATATATTGGAAATCCTCAAAGTCAATAGAGAAGACAAAAAACAAGGACAACTTGAGGACATTGAAGCCTCTGACACTTACAACTAAAATAAACATTAAACACAGGCCAACTCCTAGCCAGATTAACATAAATCCTCCCACTAAAGACCTATTTTCCCCATTCCTATTACTCAATTCATGTCCAGCTTTCAACAGAAAATTACAAGGCACGCTAAAAGGCAAGAAAAAACACATCCTGAAGAGGAAACACCACCATCAGAATTGTTGTGGTGGTGGTTATTAGTCCCGTCAAGTCTGTGTCCAACTCATAGCAACCCTATGTACAACAGGTGAAATAGTATTGTTACTGCTTCACTGCTATTCATAGGGTTTTCAATGGCTGATTGATTTTTGAGAGTGGGTTACCAGGCCCTTCTCCCAAGCCTACAGCACCTGGTGTTCTCAGGCAGTCTCCCATCCAAGTACTAACCAGGCCCAACCCTGCATAGCTTCTGAGATCTGACAGGATTGGACACCACAGTGGAATCGCTGCAGGCACCATCAGAGTTAGGCTTTGATATTACACAGATATTCGTCATAACTGGTGGGTTTAGCAGAAGGTGATTTTTGGTGATGAGGGTGAGAGCTTTAATGCCAGAGCAGCCTCCATGGACTACTCAGCAGAACTCAGACTGCAGGAAAAGAGAAAAGAAAGGGAGAGAGGGTGTACAGGGAGCTTGAGTTCCTCTTGTAAAACCTTGGAAGGACAGGGATGTGATGGGAGCAAGAACAACAGACTTAGGATGGAGAGCTGCAGAATACTTCTTAAGATGGAAGACTTATAAAACTACTCCCAAGTTGAGCAGAAAAGAGCTTAAATATGTGAGTGAGGGGAGAGAGACATATTTATGAAGGTTTCAAAATTAACTGGCGTGACTAGGACTTTGAGAACAGATAGAAGAACCACCTTAGAAAGTAGGCAAGGCTGCTTCTTCCAATGACAGGTATCTCTTATGTACCCAAAGGAGTGAAAAGAAAAGCAAGACTGTGGATACAGCTAAGTCTACAGATCATGTTGGTAGCAGGAAGCTGAAAGAATTCATGCAGATCAATGGGGCCATATTATTCTGTAGGAAGCTCATTTGCAAGCAGTTTATTTTGTTCTTGATTGGGCATACCCCCAAATACATGTATGTTTATTTATGACTTTCACACAAATGCTATTGTCAATATTTAACTAAAGCTCAATTTCTTTCTACATTTAGTTTTAAAAGGCATTATATACTATGCACATCACATACTCTATCACATTCCATTCCTACAGAGTATATTCTCCACATTGAAAGTACTGGTCTACACCAGATTTTTTTAAATAGCTATATAAAAGGAACCTGGCCACAAAAACCCAAACCCTTCTACTTTAGTTTCTGAACAACCTAACCACTTACCTGTCCCTTGGTCCATCTCTACTTATTAATATTCATGCTCACCTGCCTTGACAACCTTCTCTCCTGGTGGTCTTCTAGCATCTGGCTTGAACGAAGGAATGTTTGCTCAGTTTTCAAGTGTGGCTTCCTCCTCAGGCTTATCCTTGTGACTTGGCCTTTTATAAACAGCTTTTAAAGAGTCACATCTTCTTAGGTCATGCCATTCTATCCAATGCCCCGTTCCTGTATGTCACATCTGCAGGCAATCCCCTACTGAGTCAGTCTTGGCCTTGCAGACAAAACTCAACAATTCTGAACTAGTGACATCAATCCTGCATTTCTGGTTAAGTTTCACTGTCACCTCCCCAGCTATCAGGTTATCAGCTGTTATTTCTCCCTTCCATAAACATGATTTTGACTTGCACCATTCTCTTTTCTCTTCCAGTTTGCTGCTCTTTAACTGTTCTGAGCTGGGAAACAAGACAACTGAAAAGGTTGAGAATAGAATACTGTACTGAATGGAAATCAGTGATGCTCTTAGGAAGTGCTAAGGAGCCTGGCTTTAAATGCAGAGACACTGAGTCTCCAACTTTATAATTCCATAAGCTTTTTTCACCTATTTTATCAGATGAAGTTGTGCTGCCCACTGACTTCTATATGCATGAGATACTATCATATATATCTTGGGTTTTCTTAAGACAAATAAATACTAATATTCCTTATGACACTGGCATCATACTCCAGCTGTTGTTGTTAGGTGCCATCAAGTTGGGTCCAACTCATAGCGACCCTATGTACAATAGAACAAAATGCTCCCTGAGACTGTGCCATACCTGGAACTATATCAGTGCTTCTCTGCTACTCAAACTATACTAAAATTAAAATTCATCACTCCCTAAGAACTGGGTGGGGAAAATCTGCCCTAATATATTTTTCATCCTGTATTATCAAAGTATATCCCTAAAATTAGTATAAACGATCAGTTTGTAAACTTAGATTCTCTCTGAAGCTTTTATGTTAGGAAGTGATCCTAATTCTTTCATCTGTTTTCATTCTATACAGTCTGAACCAATCCACGGAATTGATGACACCTTCCAGGTGACCTTAACTTGGTGGAATGCAGAGAAGAGCTAAGAAAGCAAATACCCACTCAGCTGATTCCCCGGGAGTGCCCCAGCTACAAGATATAGAGAAGAGTCTAACTGCTCCATCTGTACCAGCTATCCTCATTTCCATTATAAGCCGCAAATGGCAAAATCAATGGAAAGATGGAACTAGAATATAAAGAGACCTAAAACTGCTACAAATCACTGCCCCTCCCCGGGAGGCCTGAGCAGAAATTCCTTGGAGAGTCTCTGAGAAAGTCTCTGCTGTTCAGCCAAAGTACTCAGCTTCTCCTGGGAGACTTTGCTCCTAAATGGACAAATAGGATCTGGGTGCCTTCTAACTGCCCCCCACCCCACCAGGGAGGGAATAACACCCTGTGCACCAAGTTTCTGTCAGCCCCTTCCCAGCAAAGCTCCAAGCACAGGGGAAGAGGAGAAAAGCACAGCTGCTTTGTTCAGCAACAGCAAACCAGGTGTTCTCCTAAGCCTCTGACCAACAAGGCTAGGGGGTCCCACAGGTGGGCAGCAGGTAAGTAAAATGGAAAGAGGTGGGAAAAGCTCCCTCACTTCAAGCTTATTTTGTTCCCTGAGGGGGGTAAACTCCCACTTGCTACCAAGGGGAAGAAATCAACCCTGGATTGATTACCTGCTATCTCCTGTACTTCTTTCACTAAAAGTCTTTTTAGAAATATCCATCTCTCCCTTCTCCCACATTGCTTTTGCTGGGTACCATCAAGTTAGATCTGACTCATAGTGACCTTATTTACAACAGAACAAAACACTACTTAACACTGCACCATGTACATAATCTTTTTATATTTGAGTCCAATGTTGTAACCATTGTGTTTCTTCTCATTTTGAGTTATGCCACATCAGCAAAAGGAGGTCCCAGGGACTTTACTCCATTCCTGTCATTAAGGTCCACTCTACTTTAAGCATGTAACTCTTCCCCAGTCGTTTCTTGAATATCTCCCAGCCTAGGGGGCTTATTTTCCAGCATTATATTTGACAGTGTTTCTCTGTTCTTCATAGGATTTTCATTGGATAATTGTTTCGGAGTGGGCTGCTGGGTCCTTCTCCTTAGTCTGTCTTTGTCTGGAAGCTCAGTTGAAATCTGTCCACCACAGTTGGCCCTGTTGGTATTTGGAATATTGGTGGCATAGCTCTCAACATCACAGCAGCAGCAAACCCCCATGGCACAATAGGCTGAAAGACATGTGGGAGTCATTTCTCATATTCGTCTTTGATTCTTAACTAAATCATTTATTCCAAATAGTTAATAAACCCTTAATATGGGCTAGGTATTTTCGCAAGTACTGAATCCCTGATGCTATGAAGCATATATTCTAGAGGGGAAACAGAAAAATAAATAAATATGTCACACATACACAAAAAGAAGTCATGTACCTTAAAGGAGAATAGAGTTATGGGACAGAGAACAATAGGTCAGGAAAAGCCTCTTCAAGGAGATAAATTTTAATCAGAGACATGAAGAACAAGGATGAGTAGCCATGGGTAGTTGTGGGAAAGGATGTTTCTGGCTGAAGAATAACAGAGAACTCAGGTTGGAGGCCACCTGGAGGGCACCTAGAGCAGAGGGAAGAAGCCAGCAAACCTAAAGGCAGTGAGGGAGGGAGGAAAATAAGAGAAATGATGATGCAAATGGAGCTATGGGTCCAAGGGCCAGGGAGGCCACACTGAGACACTGGATTACATTCTGAATATGGCAGAAAGCCATTGGCATTGATCACAGAGGGCTGGCATGATCACTCTGACTGCCTTTAGAAAACATACAGAGGTGCAAAAGAAGAAAAGAGGCCAAAAAGAGGCTCTTACAATAGGCCAGGCTACAGGCAGTAGCGGCCTGGATAGACCTGGTAGCAGAAAAGAGAAGCAGTATCTAGAGCCTGGTGAGGTGATACATAACTGTAATCCCAGCACTCAGGAGGCAGAGGCAGGAGGACTGATGCAAGTTGGAGGCCAGCCTGGTCTACATAGCAAGTTCCATGACAGCCAGGGCTACATAGTGAAACCCTATCTCAAAAAGTGGAGAGGGAAAGAGAGAGAGAGAGAGAGAGAGAGAGAGAGAGAGAGAAAGTGGTGTCTACATTTCAGAGAATGCAAAGATAACTATTAATACACTCCTTGAAAGCCTATACTGAACTATAGCCTAATGACCTGAGAGATCTCAGGCCTACAAATTGTAGGTTTGGTAATCAAAGCTTACATGCATAATATTTTCCAGTTCTTTTTATATGGAGAGATACTATTTGAATGTTTCAAGTGTGCGCTTTGATATGCAGATCTTGTCATGGGGTCTATAGTAGTCAAGGTTCTCCAGAGAAACAGACCCAATAAGATATATATGAATATATAGAAAGATATTTATTCTGAGGGAGTGGTTCATGTGATGTGGAAGCTGAGAAGTCCTAGGATCTGTTCTTTGCAACCTGGAGGAAAAGAAAAGCCAGCGGAACAGCTCTAATCCATGCACAAAGAACTGAGAACCAGGGAAGCCAATGGTTTAAGTCCCAGTTCAAATCCAAATCCCAGGAACCAAGAGTACTAATGTCCAAGAGCAAGAGAAAATGGATGTGGGCATTATAGCTCCACACAGACAGCAAATTCACCTTTTTTATTCAGGCCCTAAATGTATTGGATGTTGCCTGCCCATGTTAGTGAGGACAGTCTACCAAATCAAATGCAATCCATCCAGAAACACTCCCATGAACACACTCAGAAATATGTTTTCCAGGCTGAGTATCACTTAGCCCAGTTAAGTTGACACATAAAATTAATCTTCATAGGGCAGTCACCTCATTCCTCATCTATAAAATGGGAATAAAATTAGCACCTATTTTAGGATTGTTAAGAGAACTAAATAAAAGCTTGAATATAGTACCCCCACAACAACAACAACAACAACAACTCAGCACAGTGCTTGGCTATAAAGATCTCTTTATTTTATCAGGAAATTCAAAAGGATGAGGCTATGCTCAGTAAGTCATAAGGTCAAAAATATGACAATAAATAATCTGTTGTTTGCTCAAAGCCCTTCTTAAGACAACAAAAGACATACATATCACTCAAAAAGTAACATGTAAGAGAATAAAAGACAATAAAAATATCTTTCAAATCACAGTAAGTAGTAGGTATTTTATCCATTGTGTACATAATCTGATTTTGTCTTCTTGTAGCTTGTAGGACTAATTTGGCTAAAAGCAAGGATTATGTTCATTTGCTTCTCCAATGACTAGTACTTCTGGAAGATGCTTCCAGCTGATGCACCCTCGCCCTGAGAAGGTTTAGCTAGGGCATGGCTGCCTAGATTGTTGACCCCTAGTGGCTTTGTAGCATGTATTCAACTAAGTGTAATGGCCAAAGAGAGGACTGGGCTTAGATGGATGCTTTAGGCTGTGGATATCAGTAAACCCTGGATTGTCCAGCTCTATGCCACACACTGAAGTATTACACACAATGTTGCAACTGTGCCACATTTCTGGCAGAATTTCCAGATGCTCTGAACTTGTGTGACCCCCAAGAGACTTGTTGAGAAACTCAAAGAAAGTAAAAAGACAGATTTCAAGTATCACATGCCTTACTACCTACTTAACAGAGGTAATTTAAAATGAAAAATCAAAGGACTTTTCCATCTATGTGACAGGCTCTAGGGAAACTCTTAAATAGAAAACATGAAGCAAACCCAAGTAAAAAGCCTCAGAGGGGAAAAAAAGATACAATGGAAACATTAAATGCAAAGCTGATGAAAGCAGAAAGACTATAAAGGAACAGCAATGAGATTTTTTAACATCTATAAGTAGAAGAAAGGTTGTTTGGAAAACCTTGGTTATTTCTACATACAACAAACATTTATTAAGTACCTACTAGGTGCCAAGTCAGCAATCTTACCACTGTGGCATCCAATCTTGTCAGATCTCAGAAGCTAAGCAGGGTGAGGCTTGGTTAGCACTTGGATGGGAGACCACCTGGGAACACCAGGTGCTGTAGGCTTGGGAGAAGTACTTAGCATCCCACTCACCCAAAACAATTAGCCATTGAAAACCCTATGAATAGCAGAGAAACACTGAAAATAGTGTTTTACCTGTTGTACATAGGGTTGCTATGAGTCTGACACCAACTCGACGGCACCTACCAACAATAACAACTAGGTACCAAGAACTATGGTAGTAATCTTCATATAAGGAGCCTTATGGGGTAGACAGAAAACAGGAAATTATGAACAGAGAGGGAAATTTTGTGACAGAGAAATAAAAACAGCCTAATACAGAAAGAATTGAGGAGAGGCACTTGGCTTTGTGGAGTCAG
Source organism: Pedetes capensis (assembly GCA_007922755.1). Lineage (NCBI taxonomy): Eukaryota > Metazoa > Chordata > Mammalia > Rodentia > Pedetidae > Pedetes > Pedetes capensis. The sequence continues at coordinate 20,821 of VMDO01002930.1, read as the reverse complement.
ATGAGGAGGAGGAAGGCTAACCCAAGAAATGACCATGAATGGAAAAGATAGGGAGTTGTGCTTCCTGGATGACATGAAGCCTCTCCTTGCTGCTGGCAGCTGGAGAAAGGTGTTCCTCTCTCTGCCTCCCTTCTCCCATCCCTAAAGGATAGTTCTTAGGCTTTCTGATCAGCCTAGGAGTCCTATGACCCCTGTGAGCAAACAGTCATCCTTGATTGCATTCATTCTTTATGCTTCACCTCCGATCTGTTGGAAATGCCCCTCAGTGCCACTTTCAAAATATATATCTGACCTCCTCTGGCCCCTTCCATTGCTGTCACCATGGCCCAGCCTGCACCAACATCACCTCTCATCTGGATAAATGCAATGACCTCCTAACAAGTCTATTTCTGCCCTCCCAAGGGCAGCCATAGAGCCTAAAATACCTACTCTCCTACCCTTTACAAAAGAAGTTTGCCAATGTCTGTGCTAGACCACCAGAATATAAGAGCCAGAAAAGCAGAAACTTTGTTTCACTCACCACCATCTCCTAGCCCTGACCACTGTGCCTGGCACATGGTAGGTATTCAATAAATATCTGAGTAACTCAAGAGGTTTTCAGGTTGCTTCACTGAGACATTGAGTAGGTCAAATAATACTTGGAGCAGACAACAGAAAGTACCACATTAAGACACTATTCTGAGGGCTTATCTTATAATAACTCCTTTCTTTAATCCTCACAATAACCCTATGAGAAGGATCTATTCTTAGCACTGTCATTTTATAGATGGAGAAACTGAGATACAAAGAGAATAAATAATTTGCCTATCTAGAAAGTAGCAAAACATAGAACTTGAATCTACAGTCTAATTGCACAGTTCATCATTTCAACTATTGCTCCACAGACTCTCAGCGGGCCAAAGGGACTAGGGCTGCTACTCTTCTGTCTTATCTGTTGACTTATCTATGACCTTTCTATCAAGAAGGTACCTATGGACTTTTAAAGGTTTGAAAGCCACTGAATTCAATCTAAATGAGTCACTTTCCAGCTTAGCTTTCTAAAATCTACTTCTAGCTAGAGCTACTCTAAAACTTGCAACCTGCTTCCCCAAACTTCCGTCTTCTCTTCATATCCCAAAAGACATCCTTGTACACATCCACTACAGAACTCACCCCAACTGCTGGAAATGGAGAAGGCTAAATGCTTCTAAAGAAAGGGTAACTAAAAAAAAATCAATTGTATTTACATCTATTGAATTCTCAAAATAATATGGGAAAAGTATTGAATCAAAGGGACTCAAAATCTAATTTAACTTTTAATTGCTTCATTTACTGCAAAAGCATAGAGGATGAACTGTAAAGGTATGCAACACAGGCAGAATCTCAAAGACCAAATCTGCAACTGGCATAAGCACTAGGTGACATGAAACGCATTCCAAATTCCAAGGCTACTGCTCTCATGCTGAACTGCTCTGATGTTTCAGCATGTGAGCACACACTTTCCAACATAGAGACAATAAGTCAGGCCAAGGATAATCTCTAGGTCATTAATTAAACCCCATGTACAGGCATGCACATGATATCATCATACATAGCATACGGAGCCATAAACACTATGTGGAACCAGTAACTATAAATTATGAGCATATAATTCCCTTGAGCTTCATAAACCATAAAAACGAAGCTCAAGTGGTTTGGGTCGTCATTTAAGTCCCAGAAGGAAATGCAGCACTGTGATCTGAAAGTTGCTTATTGTTTATTTTTATATAATGGATGGATCCTACTCCTCAATTCACGCCTGCCCTCCTCCCAGCGGGGCCATCCATCCTCACACTGACACGCCTTGCCAGCCATCTCCTCCCCACCTGCCTCCTCCTCTTACCAGAAAAGGTCCCTCCATGGCAGGGGCAGAAACAGCAGCCTGATGGGACTTTCAGGCTGCTCCTCAGCTCATTAGCAAATTTTAATAATTCACGAGAGCAATGTAATTCTTGTGAATAATCAATGGGGTTTTTTTGCATAGAATTCACCATGTTTAACACTGCATTCCATATATTATGACATACTTACAGATTCTGAGAGACAACGGTAATTAAGCACTAATTTCTTTGTTAAAAGTATTGTTTTATGTGATTTTTTCCACTCCGTGTTCTCAAATTCCTCATGTCTCCATGACAAAATATTCTATCATTTCCTTGAATCCTACACATTCATCCATTTATTAGATCCCTAACAACAAGAAAGCAAGTATTTAGTGACCACTAACTCTACACTTGGAAATGTGTAGTAATCAGAAGGAAGTCTTCTCTCAAGAACACACAATCTAGTAAAAGATTAAAATGAAATAAAGTACACTCTGCAATGGAAAAAGCATGGGGTTAGAGTCCAGTAAACTGAGGTTGCATTTGAACCCTGCTGCTTCTTAACTATGTTGTGTTAGTTATGCCACTTAATTGCTCTGAACAATAATTTTCTCATCTCAATAAATGAACATGATAAGATCTGCTTTTCTGAGTTGCTGGGAAAGTTAATAATCCATACCTTTTACTAGCTGTTATGTCCTTGGTTAAGTTCCATAGCTACTCAATGCACTCATTTCCTCATCTGTAAAATGGGGATAGCAAACGTCATGCTCATAAGATTATTCTGAGTATTAGATATGTTGTTGTTGTTAGGTTCTGTCAAGTTATGTCTGACTCATAGCAACCCTTATAGGGTTTTCAATAGCTGGTTGTTTTCAGAACAACCTTGGGAGTGAATTGCCACATCCTTCTCCCATTTTTGCAGTGCTGGGAATCAAACTCAGGACCTCAGAGACTGCAGAGTGGCACTCAACCAACTGAGCTAAATCCCAGCCCCATTAGATGTGCTACCATACGTAAAACATTGAAAATAGTACCTAATACATAGTAAATGCTCAATAAATGTTAGTGGCTATAGCAACAATAGCCTATTCCATATCATTATAGTAGGTGTTCAATAATATTATAAAATATAGTATCAGTAATAAATAAGACAAAAATTGATTTCATATTAAATTGTGTAACAGGTTTAACCAATAGGCAAAAGGTGGAAGCAACACAAATGCTCATCAACAAATGTATAAACAAAAGGTAGTACATGCATACAATGCAATATTATTCGAAATTAAAAAGAAAAGAAGCCAGGCACTATGGCTCATACCTATAACCCCAGTGATGAAGGAGGCAGAGGCAGGAGGATCACAAGTTCAAAGCCAGAGGCACCTGCACAATTTATAGAGACTCTGTCTCAAAATAAAGAATAAAAATGGGGCTGAGAGTACTGCTCAGTTGTAGAGCACTTGCCTAGCATGTGTGAGACTCTGGGTCCAACATGTCCCACCCCACCTCAGGTATGAAAGAAAGAAAGAGAGAGAGAAAGAAAGAGAGAGAGAGGAAGAAAGAAAGGGAAGAAGGAAGGAAGGAAGGAAGGAAGGAAGGAAGGACAACACAAAAGCAGAGTGTGAAAATCCTGACTGAACAAACTAACATTATTTTCTAGGCTTCTACCCTCTCCACCTTTCACATGTCCTCTTTCCTTTTTTCCTACCTTCGAAGGGTCCTGTCCTAATGAAACAAAGAGGCTATTTTTCAATGCTAGTCCATAACCAGAACAGGACTTTTTTTAAAAGTTCAATTATGTACAACATTTGGTCAGAAATAAGTAAAATGAAATCTCCACTTAATGAACAAAACATCCTTCTTTGAGGGAAAGAGTAACCTGGTATACACATCAGAGAGATCTCTTTTAAGGTCTCCGTGTGACTTTAAACAAGAGGAGACATGTCCATTATCCAACTTCTCCCTGCTGTGGTATGTCTTTTGGCCAAGACTAACTCTGGCCTCTTGCCTGATGAAATGGACTAGGAAAAGCCCAAAGCTTACAGGTTTAACATGTGCTAAAAGAAATAATCCAAGATGCTTTGTAGTTTCTTCATAAGGGACATTTTTTATTATTACACCACTATGTATACTACAATTTTGCATAAGGAATTATGGATTCAGCTAGTGGAAGCTCATGCTGTAAATACACATTGGTAGGGAGTCCAATTATTTTAGAGAATCCTGATAGGGCAAAAGGAAGCTCTTGTCTTCCCTCCAGGAGATAACTACCTGATTGTTATCCTTTCAAATACAAAGGTGAAAACTGAGTCCCAGAAAAGAGGCTTTCACACTCACAAACAGACTGATTCACACAGGCAGTACTAGTCCAATGCTATTGAGCACTCTTAGAACACAGAAAGACCGCACATAGTCAAAATGCTATGAGAAAATAAGCAGAATTGTTTAACAATTAAATCAGCACTATGTCATTGCCGGACTTCCTTGGGGAAAAATTATTTCTCAGACAATCAACAAATAATTTTAGATGGGTGGACTACCCGCCGACTGATAATAGAGATTTTCACAAAACTCAAGTCATAAAACTCCAGGAAATGAAATAAAAAAGCAAGGTAAATCACCAACGTTTTATTTATGTTATTCATACCACTCTAATTGTAAAACTCGATCTAAAGATGATATTCTCAGCGGGGCTACCAAGGTTCCATCTCAGCGCTCCCCACCATTTCCAAAGGCAAATGCATGCATACGTGAGCTCCCTCCAAACACACAGAGCAGCTCAGCCAGTCTAAAAAGACAACAAAGAATTGCTCTTCTCCCCCCAGTCCCTGGATTAATAGTACCAAACACATTAGTCTCTCAGGGTTTAAACAAGGCTAAGAGAGCACTCATATAAATAGTTCTCTCCCCCAAATACAAACAAGAATCACAGAATGTGACTTTGGAAAAGACTCACTAGTTTCTAAATGTCAGTCCTTGGACCTGTGACAATCTGAGGTGACTTGTTTTTTTTTTAATTCTCAATCCAAAGAAAAATGAGAAAAATAAGAATAATATGATGGGTATTCCAGGAAGTAAATTTATTAAATTTAAAAAACTCAGTCTTTACTGATAATATATACTCCCTATATTTTACACATTTGAATGTCATCTAATTTACAAAATAAAATATATGAGATCTTAAAGATATCCTTACAAAATGTAATTTTTCAATTCCCAAACATTGTTTTTGAAATACTACTAGTTGATGAGATTAAAAAGATTGGGAACTGCTTGCCTGGTCCTGTTCCTCTTTTGTGTTTCTTTGTTGTAAATTTTTGGGCCACAGGAGAAGTGAGTAGAGTTGACAGTACTCCTTATTCATGGTGTGCTACTATCCTCAGGCCCCACAATGCTGCCTCTGCCCTATTATATTTCCTATTCATCCCTGATCCACCTTCCATTCCAACCCTCTGCATAACTATCCACCTCATAGTGCTGAGGAAAAAAGAAAAGCAATGGTCTATTGTAGGACACTAGAGAAGCAGTTTGCCCTGGGGCCTATTTAGCCCACCGGAGGTCTGAGACTCCTTTCCCTGGGGCAGTAACCTTTGCCCTACATCCGGGAACTCCTGGGTGTCAAGCTTCCAAAGATGGTGCTGGTGTCCAACTCCTCTCCTCAGACCTCCCAACACCTGACTGGTTATTTCCAAATTACAGAATGATCCCTCATTGGACCATTCAGGAACAACTCCTGAATGGTTCCTTTTTGGATACCTCATTTGCATCTCCCCCCTGACAGGCTAAGTCTCAATCACCTGACATGACATGACAGTCTCTGATTGTCTGGGTTAAGGGATATAAGGACAGTGCATGAAGCACTCAGGGTCCATTACACTGACCGGGACAGACAAGGCAATAAAGAGCTGTGTTGAGCTGCATACTTGGAGTCAGTGTCTTCACTGGGAGAAAGAAGCAAGGAGCCGACATGGGCATAAATCTCTGAGCCTGCCTTTTTCAAGGCTTCTCAGAGTAGCTGTGGGCATAAGCCTCCTTTCCGGGTGACATGGTTCTCTGGACTTGCCTCATCCTCACCAGACAGAGGGTCTTCGGTGGCTGGTTCCCACTCACAGCCAGAGTGAGTCCAGTGGCAGGGCAACACCCCACAGTCTATAAACATTAAAAGCATATTTACACACACACAGCATAAGGTATTTTATACATATCCATACAAATCCAAGCACCTCTATCAGTTTTTTCATTCTAGAAATGAAGTGACTGAGGACCAGACAAGTGAAACAACTTACCCACAGCCACAAGAAAGCCATGTCAAAGGTAAATTAAATCCAAGCCATCTTGAGCTTTTTCTGTTTTTTAATAAGATCTTTGCATATTTCCCTAAATGAAAACACACAGATACACACTAAAAATAAAAAATATGGAAAAAATGAAATTAATCACAGGCATTCATAAAATACTATAAAATCTCAAAAACTCAAGAGTCTCATTTCTAGATGATTCTACTGGACTGAATAATCTTCCAGACTTGAACAATCTAGAATACCAAGACTTAGGAAACAGTTTATTAGCCATATTTATAAGACCCTCTCCCCAGCCCCTGCCAACATGTGATCTACATAAATTTCCTTGGGGATTCTCGGAGGTGGAAAGAAAATGGATATCATATTGACCACAACAATCTGGAAACTTGTCTAGGATGCCTCTGAATTCAACCTTCTTCTCCAAACCTCAGGTCCTATCTTCCCTGGTCTCTCTAAGTCCCACCCTCCCCCCCCCAAGAAAAAGCAATTTCCTCAAGTTCCACCATTCACAGTCTATTTTTACCATCAAGGTCAACTATACATCTACTTGAATGCTTATTTCTTAGATCCCTCCTTCTTTGGCTTTTCTTACACTTAACTCTAAGTATGCTTTAGTCTCTTTCACTATTTGTATTAGTTAAATCTTCAGATATAGTACTTTATGTTTTAAAAGAGAAATCAATATCAAAGTGAACACACTTCACAACTTCCTCATAGAATTTGATTAGTTTACTAAAGCCACATAATCATTGATCTGGTCTCTATACCAATTAAAAAGAATGTCTTTGTGGCTGTCTTCTTTGACAATTTATTAGAAGGAAGGACAGAAGGAAGAAAAGAGGGCAGGAGGAAGGGAGGAACTTGCTTTAATAAAGTCGTTTTCTAGGACAAAATGTGTCAAAAAAGAGAAAAGTCAGAGAGTACAAAACTAATTACTGAGTTAAAAATGTATCCTATGGATAAAATTCAACATATCAAAAGTTAGTGAGTGGTGATTTTCCATCTACTTTATCAAGTAATAGCTATACATAAAATCTATATAGATATGTAGGTATGTACAAGTGTATATATCCATATATACAAACACATTCCAGTATACTTGATGCAGTTATAAACACAATCCAAAGCAAGGCATTGGAGTCATGCTTCTCACTTTATACATATTGAAATCCACTAGCTCTGTAATCTCAAGCAAGTTACTTGTGATCTTGATGATAACTTAATGTCTCTAAACCTGTTTCCTCATCTATTAAAGAGGGATTATAGTTATTCTTACTTAACAGAGTTGTTGTGATGATCGTACGATAAAGTTTGTCAACTATTTGGCACAGTGCTGTCATGTAGTAATTAAGTACTACCCATCATCAGCACCATAACTATTACTATTATTGTCAGTGCCATTGTATAGTCTTACTACAGCTGGAAGCTAAACTCCCCAAGGGACAGTGGTGTGTTTAAGGAAAATCTTCCAGGGAAATATTCTCCATGGCTTCCTGTTCTCAGCTACCCTCTTTGAGGGAGGTAAAGTCTACAAAAGGAGTACTGAATCCTTGGGAGAAGGCCTGTAGTCAATACACAATGATTTATACAGGGCTCCCTGAGAATAACAGTAGGGAAGCTACTCAATTAAGAAGGTGAACAAGTCACTCGTTACCAATGGACAAATCTCTGTTAAGTGGGACTCATGTACAACTCACCATACTAGATTCAATTTGTTATTGTTGTTAGGTTCTGTCAAGTTTGGTCCTACCCATAGCAACCCTGTGAATAAAACACTCCCCCACATTGTGCCATGCCCCAGCATTATTGTCGGTGCTTCTCTCTATTCATAAGGTTTTCAATGGCTAATGGTTTGGTGATTGGTTTTGGGAGTGAGCTGCCAGGTCCTTCTCCCATTTTTGCAGTCCTGGGGATTGAACCCAGGGCATCAGAGAGCATAGAGCAGCACTGTACCAAATGAGCTCAACCCCAGCCACACTAGATTCAATAGCCCACACAAAAAATACAATGTACATGCTATGTTCTCAAAGACTTTGAAAACTATCGGATTAGTTAAAAATGTAAAATAAGCCAGACACAGTGGCACATGCCTGTAATCCCAGTGACTCAGGAGGCAGAGGCAGGAGAACCACAAGTTTGAGACCAGAGGCAGTCTGCATAATTTAGCAAGACCCTGTCTCGAAAAGTAAAAAAATGGGCTGGGTGTGCAGCTCAGTGGTCCAGCACTTGCAAAGCATGCAAGTGCAAGGCCCTGGGTTCAACACTCAGTACCACATGCACAAAAAAAATTACATATATACATATATACACACATATATACATATATGCATATATACATATATATACACATATATGCATACATACACATACATATATGTATATATATATACACATATATATGTGTGTGTATATATATGTATACACACACACACTCAGCCAATAGTATATAGCAATATGTAATGATTATGCACCAAATTGTGGGCTTGGTTAGTCAGGGAGAACTTTCCAAAATAAAGGAAACTCAAAATCAACCTTAAAGGAGGCAAGAAGAAGTCCTGGCAAGAGCTTCATAACTATTATCTCTCTTAATCCTCTCAGCAACACTGAGGCATATATGATTAGCCACATTGTACACATGAAGAAACTGAGGCTAGGCGATGTAAAATCATCTGCCTACAGAGACACCAGTGAGAACCGGAGCTGTGACTTCAGGCTGCTGACTAGGATGTTCACCCCAGCCTACACCTAGGCCATCCTGTGGATGTTTTGGCCATCACCTTGAATAAATTACACCAGTGTTAATAATGAAAGTTACAACTTCTACATGGGCTCTTTTTCTTTTCCAAAATTTGCTCTTGTGTTTTGGAAAATCAGACTAGTATTGACTATAGCACTAAAAGGTATCAAAAGAATAAATAGAGAAATTGACATAGGAGACAATAAAAATTGATTATAATTAGGGAATGTTTAATAGTCATTGAAGCTCCTCAAAATATTCTCTCTAGAGTCAACTCACCTCCACATCTGGAGGTGCTGAGGTGATTTGAATACCTCCACTACAGCTACCTGCCCCCCTTTCCAGTCTCTTCTTCTTCCCCCATGCCCAATTTAACCGCAGTAAACTTTCAATGAAAAAAAGGAAAACCCTCCACTGGCTGGATTGACACAGTATCCACAACCATGGGTTTAAACATAAATAAGATTGTGTGCCTGGCACAGAATCAGGGAATGTTTCATTCTGCTATACATAGGGTCACTGTAAGTCAGACGTGAGTCGACAGCACCTAACAAAACTTGCCAATGAAGGAAAACGCAGGCCCAGTACCCATCTAGAGGTCCAGAGAGACACTTGGAGAACCAGAGAGATCTGGAGGGTCATGGTTCCTGACTTCTCTATCTCTGCATCTACAGCTTTTCCAAAAATTCACTGACCATGGGGTCAACAGCTCCATGACCAACCACAGGCAAAGTGCAACGTAAGGAGCAGCTGTCACTGTGTCATAGGCTGCTGCCAGGCTTAAGAATCAGTGAGCAGCAGGAAATGGAAATGGAAAGGAAAGGAAAGGAACAGAATGAAACAGAATAAGATATGATAGAATAGAATAGAATAGAATAGCTCTTCATCTTTCCTTGGGAATATGAGCCTCTTTGATTAAGAAATAAAATTTATTAAAACCATACTTCATACCGTTAGCATTACCCTCCTCTCCCTCCCTCCACCACCTTTCAGGTTACAAACAGCATGGATACCGTTAGCCTAAAATGACATGTGACTTTTGACTTGAGAGTCGATAAAATGCCACACAATTCTCCCTAAGATAAATAATTGTGAAAAATAGGCGTGGATACAAAGGAAATGTAATTTTCATCCTTTAAAATAAGAAAGAGAGAGAGAGAGAAACAAAGAAACATCTCCCGAGTCCTCAGTGACCCACACATATCAAATTATACAGGATGGGGTAATATGATTGCCCATTCTCAAATCAAGCAGCAGATGTGCTGCTGCATTCTGCATGAGCAGCAAGTGACAGAAAAGCCCTGCTGGAAGTCCTACTAAAAGAGAATTACAATAATCAAGCCAGTGTTCCATCAGGGCATGTGTTACTGCAGCAAAATTAAATACAGAAGCACACCCTGCCTAAGGCTTGAAAAGCACAAAACCATCATCTTAACCTTCCAAATAATGTTCATTGAAAGAAGGGGGATGGTTTTTAAAAAATTGAGATCAAGCACGGCAAGGTGATTTAGTTTCGTTTTTGTGCCATGAAAGCATTAGCTCTATCTGTCCCGCTTTTTCTTTTTCCCCAATGGCTTTTTCCCCTGTTTATACTGTCCCCTCCATCATGACTTTCAATCATGAGATGTCAATCACGGGACTGAAAGCCAAGGATTTAGAAATTATTTTCTCCACAGAATACTTTAAATAAAACATGTGGCAAACAACTTTTACATACTTCAATAAATATATTTCCATCACCAAAAGCTGTCTTGTAACTTTTAAATATGGTAAACTAGAGTCTTAACTTTAGAGGAACTATAGATTCAACCACTAGATGATGTGTTCAGTTTGGTCAAATCATTGTTGCTTATGTGTCTGAAATGTTCAGTCAAATTCTTTTTTACCCTTTGTTGTTGTTGTTAGGTGCTGTCCAGTCAGTGTCCGACTCATAGCGATTCTACTTACAACAGGCAAAACACTATTGTCAGTCCTTCTCTGCTATTCAGAGGGTTTTCAATGGTTGATTGTTTTTTGGGAGTGGGTTGCTGGGTCCTTCTCCCAAGCCTATAGCACCTGGTATTTCCAGGCGGTGTTCCATCCAAGTACTAACCAGGTCTGACCCTGCTTCCTTCAGAGATCTGGCGGGATAGGACGCCACAGTGGTACAGCTGAAGGCTTACCTTCCATGTTGTTCTTGGGTGCCATCAAGTCAGTAGCCAACTCATAGTGACCCCACTTACAACAGGAGAAATACTATTATCAATGCTTCTCTGCTGTTCATAGAGTTTTCAATGGTGGATTATTTTTTGGGAGTAGGTTGCTGGGTCCGTCTCCAAAACCTACAGCACCTGGTATTCCCAAGCTGTCTCCCATCCAAGTGCTAACCAGGCCCAACCCTGCTTAGCTTCTGAGATCTGACCAGATGGGATGCCACAGGGCTATGGCTGCAGGTGATTACCTTCCATAGACTGGTGATTTTCAAAATTCTATTCACGGAGCACAGGACTCTCTCCTGATGGAGTAAGAAATAGCAGGGAGCACCTCCCACAGTTGGCCCTGCCCATTCGTGGGGCACAATCTGCCCCATCCCCACCCCATTGGCTCCTTTCCCACCACTTTTCATGATACCATTAACCCAAGATACTATCCTCTTCCCAGACCAGAGCAGGAGCCTGTTTCCCACTGTCATCTCTGCTTCTCCCCACTCCTTCCACCTGTTCTTCCACAGCAGCCCCAGCATTCCTTTTACAACATCACTTAGCTTATGTTTCTCACCTGCCTAGGTTCCTTAAACAGCTTTCCATTTCATTTCAAAGAAAACCCATGCTCCTTGCCTCACCTGAAAAGACCCTGCATAATCTCACATGTACCACCTGTCCTCTCACCTTGTGATGCCCTCTCCCTTATCACAAAAATTACTGCAGCAGAAACTGCATCCGAAAATCACCTTCTTCCCATACCTTGAAAAGGTACCAAGCTCCTTCCCACTTGGAAAAGTTCAGACCTCAAGGCCTTTGCTCATGTTCTTCACCTGCTTGGAATGTTCGGCTCCTCCTTTAATTGGTTGGCCCCTTTTCATCTTCAGTCTGAACTTCAGTGTCCCTTCATCAAAGCAGCTATCCCTGACCACCTTCATTTTCTCCTCTGCATTATTGTCTATCTCTGTACCCTGTTCCTTTCCTGCACAGCAGTCATTACAATGTGTGATTAGCAAGTTAGTTTCTTTTATTTAGTAATTTACTAACTTTATCCCCAACTAGACTGAAATCTACAAGCCATGGTTATTATTAACTCCCAGTCATAGGCCCCTTGTGGGTGAGGACACCCCTTATTTTATCATCAGCTCCTAGCAAAATGATAATGCAATTACTGTTTGAGGAAGGAGGGAGGGAGGAAAGGAAAGAAGGAAGGAAGGAAGGAAGGAAGGAAGGAAGGAAGGAAGGAAGGAAGGAAGGAAGGAAAGAAGGAAGGAAGGAAGGAAAGGTAGAAGGAAAGAGGAAAGGAAACGGTGGAAGAGAGCGAGGGAAGAATAGGAGTAGTGAACAAACCACCTCATTTGTAATGAACAGTAAAAAGGAAGACATATATAACCGGTGGCCTAACCATTGCAATCATATCTTTAAGCTCTAAAATTGAAGTTGAATTGAATTTTGCATAATCTGAATTTTTTCCCTGATTACCTTTTCCTCCATCCTCAGGGAAAAGGATTAGGAAAGGAATTAAGAGTAAGTTTTGGATCTATTTCTCCCCACCCCAACTAGTCTTGCCTCTTGTTTGACAGGGGTAAACTAACACAAGCATCTGGGGGCTCCTGAGCCTTCTCTACAACAGCTTTCTGTGTGCTTGATTTATGCGGCAATCTTTCCTTATTGGTCCAAGGTCCCTCCTTGTCTGTGGCTCAGGCAACATATTCCATGCTCCCTACTCAATTCTGTGAGGTCTCCTGGAGCATATATAACATCTGGCAGCATTCTGAAATCACACGTCTGGATGCTGCAAAGATATCTCCATATATTACCTTTCTGCTCTGCAGGGAGAAACATTATTTTTGGTTGAAATCACTTTTTCACTTATCCCAGGTCAAAGGAAGTTCATTCTCCCCATTGTTCCATTTTCCTGAGTGAAATCTGAAGATTTGGTCTCATTTTAAAATAAACTACAGAGGGTATCAAAAATGTATACACATTTTAGGTATTAAAATTGTAATACTCAATATATACCCATAATAAAAGATGAATGTAAGTCACATTTGACTTCTGTAATTACAAGGGGTGCTCAAGGTGGTCACTATTATAATTCAACTCAACTTTAAAAAGTAATACATAGATAACATTTATTAAAATGTGTATATATTTTCTGCAACCTTTTTTTTTTTTTTTTTTTTTTTTTTTTTGCAGTACTGGGGGTTGAACCCAGGGCCTTGTGTTTGCATGCTGTGCAAGTGCTGGACCACTGAGCTGCACCCCCAGCCCAATTTTTTACTTTTTAAGACAGGGTCTCACTAAGTTTCGCAGACTGCCTCTGGTCTCACACTTGTGATCCTCCTGCCTCTGCCTCCCGAGCCACTGGGATTATAGGCATGCACCACCGCACCCAGCCAACCTTGGTATTTTTTAATGTACTATTATATATGTGTGTGCGCGCACAGGCACATGCATAGCTAAAGACAGGAACATGTGGTTGAGTTTAATTTGCAAGAATATATATACTTGTATGTGTATATGAAAACTAAGTCTTTTTTTAATCAGCACTGTGGAGTTGAACTCAGGACCTTGCACATGCTAGGAAAGCCCTCTACCACTGAGTTTCACCCCCACCCCCATTTTTATTTTTTATTTTGTGACAGGGTTGTGCTAAGTTGCACAGGCTACCTCTGGCTTTGAACTCACTATCTCCCTGCCTCAGTTGCTGGGATCACAAGCTTGTACCACAGTACCCAGCTATAGTATTTTAAGTTGTAATTCACCATGTAAAGTCAATGATTTTTCCCTAAATACAATTTATCAGGACACTTACCAAATTTTCACTTTTAAAAAGATCATTAATAAAAATCTGCCCTCATGTTGGACAGAAACATAATTACCAGAAACTTTTAACTAGGTACTAAAAAGAGGGGAAAAAATCATTTATTGTAAAACTTCTAGAACCAAGTCATATAATAAGTTTCACAAGTTATTTAATTTTTTAATTTATTTTTAAGTTATCATTTTAATTGTACAAATTTATGAAGTACCACATGATAATTCAACACATGTATGCAGTGTGTAACGACCAAGTCAGTGTGTAACGACCAAGTTAGTTAATATTCCCATCTTCTCAAATATTTTTTAAAATCTTGATTAACATGTAATAATTGTACAAATTTATGGGGTACACTCTGATATTTCAATATATGTGTAATATTATCACATTAAGGTAATTAATGTTTCCGTCTCCTTGTTATTACTTTGCAATTTCAGGCTTCAAGTTCTTCTAGTTATTGACGTAATATATAATAGGTTATTGGGAACTATAGTTCCCTCACCATCTGTAGACATCTAGAACTTACTACTTCTTTCTGGGTTTGAGTACCTGTTATTTAACCCCCACTATCTCCCCTCCCCCAAAACTTCTGCACCTCTAGTAATCACTATCATACATTCCAGTCAACTTCAATATCCACATATAAGACAGAGTGTGCAGAATTTGCCTTTTTGCATCTGGCTTATTTCACTTAACATAGTGTCCTGCAGTTCCATCCATTTTACTGCAAATGTTAGGATGTCATTCTTTTTATGGCTGAATAACATACCATTGTGTATGTGTATATATGCCACACTTTCTTTCTCCATTTATCCACTCATGGCATCTTCACTATTATAAATTAGTGCAACAACAAACATGTGCATGAATGTGTCTCTTCGGCAGGCTGATATCATTTTCTTTGGATGTATACCCAGTAGTGGGATCACATGATAGATCATATGGTAGACCTTTTTCTAGTTTCTTGAAGAATCACCATACTGTTTTCGATAACAGCTGTACTAATTTACATCCCCACAAACAACATATGAGAGTTCCCTTTTTCTACATCCTTGCCCGTCTTTGCTATCTTTTTTATAGTAGCCATTCTAACTGGGGTGAGATGGTATCTCATTGTGATTTTGATTTGCATTTCTGACAGCTAATGAAGTTGAGCATTTTTCATAAATTTGTTGGTCACTTGAAGTTCTTCTTTTGAGATGAAATATCTGTTGATATTTTTGTCCATTTTAGCATTTTAGTTGGATTATTTGGGTTCCTTTATGGCATTTTTTAACTTGCTTATATATTCTGGATATTAACTCCTCACCAGAAAACTAGTTTGCAAAACCTTTTCCCATTTTGTAGATTGTTTCTTCAATTCTTCTTGATCCTTTGCTGAACAAAAGTTCCTTAGTTTGATATAATCTCATTTGCCTATTTTTTGCTTTTATTTCCTGTGCTTTTAGGGTCTTATTCAAAAAATTATTGCCTATACCATTGTCTTGAAGTATTTCCCCTATGGTTTCTTCTAGTGGTTTCATTTTCACTTCTTGTATTTCCATATTTGATCCCTTTTGAATTGATTTTTATACCAGGTGAGAGTTGTTGTTATTGTTGTTAGGTGCCATCGAGTCGGTATCCAACTCATAGCGACCCTCATAGGGTTCTCAATGGCTGTCTGTTTCGGGATTGCCTTGGGAATGGATTGCCAGGCCCTTCTCCCATTTTTGCAGTGCTGGGAATTGAACTCAGGACATCAGAGACTGCAGTGCAGCACTCTACCAACTGAGCTAAATCCCACCACCAGGTGAGAGAGAGAGGTCAAATTTCAGTCTTCTGCATGTGAATATCCAGTTTTCCCAGCACCATTTATTGAAGAGGCTATCCTATCTTTGATGTAGATTTTTGGTGCTTTTATCAAGAATCAGTTGGCTATAAATGCATAGAGTCATATCTGGTTGTATTCTATTCTGATCTATGGATCTGTGTGTCTCTTCTTATGCCAATACCATACTGTTTGGATTACTGTAGCTTTGTGGTAGATTTGGAAGTCAGTGTGATATCTCCAGCTTTATTCTTTTAGCTCAAGATTGTTGTGGCTATTTGAGGTCTTTGTGCTTCTATATGAATTTTGCAATTGTTTTTTCTACTTGTGGAAAAAAAAATTACTGGTATTTTGATGGGGGATTGCATTGAATCAATGCTATTGATTTTTCTATGTTGATTTTGTATCCCACAACTTCACTGACTTTATCATTCCCAATTGTCCTTTCCCCCACGTCTGTCAGTTTGCCACACTGTGGGGGTTTGTGTGTTGTGATGAGGCTGTAAGCGATGCCACCAGTAACTCAGATACCAGCAGGAGCACCCATGGTGGACAGGTTTCAGCTGAGCTTCCAGACTAAGACACACTAGGGAGTAGGCACCAGCGAACCACACTCAAAACAACTAGCCATTGAAAACACTATGGATAGCAAAGAAACAATGTCAGATATAGTGCCAGAAAATGAGCCCCACAGGATAGCAGGCACTCAAAAGACTACTGGGGAAGAGTTGCCTCCACAAACTAGAGTCTACCTTGATGATGGAAATGGAGTAAAGCCCCAGGGATCTCCATCTGCTGATGTGGCACAACTCAAAATGAGGAAAAACAACCGTAAACATCCATTAATAATTGAAACATGGAATATACATAGTATGAATCTAGGAAAATGAAAAATCATTAAAAGAGAAATGGAGTGCATAAACATTGACATGTTAGGAATCAGTGAGCTAAAATGGACTGCCATGGGCCATTTGAGTCAGATAATCATATGGTATACTGTGCTGTGAATGACAAACTAAAGAGAAACGGGGTTGCATTCATCATCGAAAAAGACGTCTCAAGATCTGTCCTGGAATATAATGTTGTCAGTGATAGAGTAATAGCCATACGTCTATAAGGAAGGCCAGTTAATATGACTCTTATTCAAATTTATGTACCCACCACTAAGGCCACAAATGAAGAAAGGGAAGATTTCTACCAGCTTCTGCAATCTGAAATAGATCAAACATGCAATCAGGATGTACTGATAATCACTGGTGACACGAATGCAAAGGTTGGAAACAAAGAAGGCGGCTCAGGAACTAGAAAATATGGTCTTGGTGACAGAAACGATGTGAGAGATCACATGATAGAACTTTTTCAGACCAATGACTTTTTCCTTGCAAATACATTTTTTCAACAACATAAACAGAGACTATACACATGGACTATACAGATGGAACACACAGGAATCAAACTGATGACATATGTGGAAAGAGACCCTGGAAAAGCTCTATATCAAATGTTAAGACAAGACCAGGTGCTAATTGTGGATCAGACCATCAACTTCTCGCGTGCAAGTTCAAACTGAAGCTGAAGAAAATTTAAACAAGTGTAGGAGAGCCAAGGTATGACCTTCAGTATATCCCACCTGAGTTCAGCGACCACCTCAAGAACAGGTTTAACGCATTAGACACAAATGATAGGAGACCAGATGAACTGTGGCATGACACAAAAGATATTCAGAAGAAAGCAAAAGGTTATCAAAAAGACAAGAATAAAAGAAAAGACCAAATTACATGTCAAAAGAGAAGCTGGAACTTGCCCTTGAACATCAAGCAGTCAAAGTAAAAGGAAAACATGATGAAGTTAAGAATCTAAACAGAAGATTTCAAAAGGTAGCTCGAGAAAAAAACAAATATTATAATGACATGAGAGAAGAGCTGGAGGCAGAAAACCAAAAGGGAAGAAAAGGCTCTGTGTTTCTCAAGCTTAAGGAAGTGAAGAAAAAATTCAAGCCTCAAGTGGAAATAGTGAAAGATTCTACAGGGGAAATATTAAATGATGCATAAAACATCAAAAGAAGATGGAGGGAATACACAGAGTCATTATACAAAAATGAACTGGTAGATAACCACCATTTCAAGAGGTTGTATATAAGAGGAACCAATAGTATTGAAGGACAAAGTGGAAGCCGCTTTGAAAGAACTGGTGAAATACAAGGCTCCAGGAATTCATAGAATACCAATAGAGATGTTTCAGCAAACAGATGCACTGGAGGTGTTAACATGTTTATGCCAACAGATTTGGAAAACCACTACCTGGCCAACCAACTGGAAGAGATCCATATTTGTGCTTATTCCCAAAAAAGGGGACCCAACTGAATGTGGAAACTATTGGACAATATCATTAATATCACACTCAAGCAAAATTTTACTCAAGATCATTCCAAAGCAAGTGCAGCGGTATATAGATAGACAGGGAATTACTGGAAAATCAAGCAGGCTTCAGAAGAGGGCGGGGAACCGGGGACATCATTGTTGATATCAGGTGAATATTAGCCAAAAGCAAAAATATTAAAAGATGTCTATCTATGTTTCATTGACTATGCAAAGGCATTTGACTGTGTGGATCATAATAAATTATGGATAACACTTTGGAAAATGGGAATATCAGAGCACCTAATTGTACTCATGAAGAATCTGTACATGAACCAGGAGGCAGTTGTTTGACTAGAACAAGGAAACACTGCCTGGTTTAAAGTTGAGAAAGGTGTGCATCATGGCTGTAAACTTTCACCATATCTCTTGATTTAAATGCTGAGCAAATAATCTGAGAATCTGAATTTATGAGGAAGAATGTAGCATGAGGATTGGAGGAAGACTCATTAACAACCTGCATTATGCAGGTGACACAACTCTGCTTGCTGAAAGTGAAGAGGATTTAAAACATTTACTGATGAAGATCAAAGATCACAACCTTCAATGGGTTGTGACTAAACATCAACAAAACAAAAATCCTTACAACTGAGTCAGTATGCAACTTCACAATAAATAGAGAAAAGATTGAGGTTGTCCAAGATTTTGCTTTGCTTGGTTCCATAATCAACACCCGTGGAAGCAGCAGTCAAGAAATCAAAAGACGCATTGCACTAGGAAAAGCTGCGGCAAAAGACCTCTTTAGAGTATTGAAAATAAAGATGTCACATTGAAGGTGTGTCTGACTTGTGCCATGGTATTTTCAGTCACATCATATGGTTGGGAAAGCTGGACACTGAACAAGGGTAACAGAAAAAGAACTGATGATTTTGAATTATTGTACTGGTGAATGCTATTGAATATACCATGGACTGCCAAAAGAACCAACAGTTCTATCCTAGAAGTGCAACCAGAGTGCTTCTTGGAAGCAAGAATGGCCAGACTGCGTCTTACATATTTTGGACATGTAGTGAGGAGAGATCAATCGCTGAAGACATCATGTTTGGGAGAGTGGTGCGTCAATGACAAAAAGGAAAACCCTCCACTGGATGGATTGACACAGTGTCTGCAACAATGGGCTTAAACATACATAAGATCGTGTGCCTGGCACAGAATCGGGAAGTGTTTTGATTGCTGTACACAGGGTCATTATGAGTGAGACTCAACTCAATGGCACCTAACAACAACAACAGCAACAACAATTGTCCTTTAGTGGAATCCATAGTCTTTTCTATGTATAGAATCATACCATCCATAAACAGGAACAATCTGACTTCCTCCCTTCCTGTTGGAATGCCTTTTATTTCCTTCTCTTGCCTATGTGCTCTGGCTAAGATTTCCAGTACTCTGTTGAATAGAGATGATGAGAGTGGACATCTTTGTCTTTTTCTAGATCAGAGGTAAAGCTTTCAGATTTTTCCATATTCACTATTATATTGGCTATTGTTTATTACACATAGCCTTTATTGTCTTGATATATGACCTTCTGTACTTAACTTTGTTCACAGTTTTTACTATGAATGGATGTTGAAATTTTTAAATGTTTTGCTGCATCCATTGGGATAATTATATAATATTTGTCTTTCATTTTGTTGATATAATTATTACACTTATTGATTTACATATGTTGAGCTATCCTTGGTATGCCTGAGACAAATCTCATTTTTTGATTGTGATAATCTTTTTGATAGGTGTTAGATTCCATTTTTCAATTTGCTAGTATTTTATTGAGAATTCTTTCATGTTCTTTAAAGAGACTGGTGAGTTTTGTTGTTTTGTTTTGTTCTGGTTTTTGTCTTGTATCTTTATCTGGTTTTGGTATCAGAATAATGCTGCCTTACAGAATGAGTTTGGAAGAACTCTCTTCCTTCCAATTTTTTGGAACAGTTTGAAAAGAATTTAGTATTCTTTTTTTAAAAAAGTTTGATACAATTCAGCAGTGATGCCATTCAGTCTTGTACTGTTCTCTTTGGGAAAACTTTTACTACTGACTCAATCTCATAGCTTATTACTGGTCTGTTTAACTTTTTTATATCTTCATGGTTCAGTTTCAGTAGGTAATGTGTGTCCAGAAATTTATCTACTTCTTCTAGGTTTTCCAATTTGTTAGCATACAGTTTTTCATAATAATCCCTCATAATTCTTCATATTTATCTGGTATCAATTATAATCTTTCTTTTTTCATCTCTAATTTTATTAGAGATCAAGATTGGAGGAAGACTCACTAACAACCTGTGTTATGCAGATGACACCACTCTGCTTGCTGAAAGTGAAGAGGATTTAAAACATTTACTGATGAAGATCAAAGATCATAGCCTTCAATATGGGTTACGACTAAACATCAACAAAACAAAAATCCTTACCACTGGGTTAGCACGCAACTTCACAATAAGTGGAGAAAAAATTGAGGTTGTCTAAGATTTTGCTTTGCTTGGCTCTATAATCAACACCCGTGGAAGCAGCAGTCAAGAAATCAAAAGACGCATTGCTCTAGGAAAAGCTGTGGCAAAAGATCTCTTTAGAGTATTGAAAAACAAAGATGTCACATTGAAGACGAAGGTGCGTCTGACTCATGCCATGGTATTTTCAGTCGCATCATATGGTTGTGAAAGCTGGACATTGAACAAGAGAGACAGAAAAAGAATTGATGCTTTTGAATTGTGGTGCTGGAGACG